>BQNB010004697.1:91997-106249 GCA_026074375.1 Tanacetum coccineum | reverse complement strand
CATACTTGATTTCGTAACTTGTTTACATACTCGATTACATACACATTTATAAAACTGTTTACATACTCAACACAAACTCGGTTACATGAACGTTTACAAACTCATTTACATGATTGATTACAAACTCGGTTACATGATTGTTTACAAACTCATTTACATGGTTGATTACAAACTCGTTACATACTTATTACAAACATGTTTACAAATTTGTTACACACTCATTTTCAAATCTCGCGGTGAGATACACTACTTGTTTTCACTTATGGACGCAACAACTTTACTTTGATTCAAATGATTACGGATTAGCTTAAGTTGCATGAACTGTTAATTACTCAGAGGGTAAGCGCAAATGTTATAAGATAGATCTATTTGGGTTTGACAATCCCCGTTCGGGTGATTAGCTCTTACTAGTTTTGGCGGTACCAAACTAACGACCGTTATACCATGTCGGAGCACGACTGGATTGGTGTCTACAGGGCCAACAACTACATACTTAGGAACTCTTACTGTGCCTTGAATAAAGTGGAATACATTTAAGTCTACACCGCAGTTTCATGAACTTAGGGATGCAATCGTAATCACACATGGTGACTATTGTATTGGATATAATGGTCATGCATACTCTACAAAAGCTTTGGTCCAACTGTATTTAACTTTTGTGACTATTGTATGGGATACAATAGTCATACACATCTTTGATTCCAACTGTTATACTTACATTTTTGTGACTATTATAAGGATTGAAATGGTCATACACGCTTTACAAATCTTTGACTTCAACATCCATACTTACATTTTTTTGTAACTATTATAAGGATTAAAATGGTCATACACATTATACAAATCATTGATTTTCATCATTCATACTTACATTATTGCGACTATTGTATAGGTTACAATGGTTATACACACTTTATGAATCTTTGATCCAACATTTATACTTATAAAAACCTATGAACTCACAACTTTATGTTGACACTTTTAAGCATGTATTTCTCAGGTGAATAGGATGCTTGACATAACTGATGTGCATTAGAGTCCAAATTTTACAAGACGACATTCATGGATTTCTACATACATTTCAAATTATCAAATCTCGTTGTATTATTTCATGCTTTTCATTGTGATGCAAACTTTGGGACAAATGATATAACAAGTTCAATTTCAAGAAAATCAACGAGATTACTTTTCAAACGACTCATTTAGAGGTCGTTCTCTCATATCTTGTACTGTTGTATTATGAAGTAACGCCCCCAGACATACTTTCTGCTGTGACCCATTTGGGGGTGTTACACATGATTGCATTCAATTCCCTTACTCGAGTAAAACTAAGGGTTGAGACGAAAAGTGATATAGGGTATGGATCTTCTAATCCTTTCTCCAAAAGTAATAAACCAACAAGGCGGACAAAATCATACATACATGGCCGTAACGACAGAATAGACATATGTGATTGCTCGCATCCTCTTTCGAGTAAGACCCAAGGATATGGATTAGGAAAGGGAAATAATTGTTGTTAAATAAAAACTTACAAAACAAATAGACTAAGTCCAAACAAATAAGGTACAAGTTGATAGATACTTTCCCGACCATTCCCATGATAAAGACACAAATCATGGACTACTCCATGTTTAGTAGACACGAACCAGACTCGAAAAAATGTCTTCGATCAAAGATAAATGACAACAACCCTAAGTTGACGTTCCCATAATAGTCAACTTCCCAATCATCCATACTATACATACTTTTATAAAAACAAGTGACGATATCTACCACTTTATACAAACTTTACATCGTTGATTTATAACACGTATCAATGAATAATCAATCCTTCAAATAATACCATCTGTTTAAGCTTTAATGAACTGACTATCTTCATAATTTTCTCCTTTTTTTTGTAGTGATTTTCTAATTTTTTCCATTTTTTTCAAACTAAACTACAAATCTCAGTGTAATTTCACCATCTTCACGATCATAATAGCTCTGGATAATTTCTCCATAATTCTTTGTACTCGGATATTTTAAAATAATAGTGAAAGTAATAAAAATACATGAGTTTAAACTACTTTTATATTCCCATTGCAATGTGTAATTTCCCAACCATACCAGAGATAGAGAGACGACACAAGACACAAGAAATACATACTTTACACTAAAGCAACTAGCAACTGATAAATGGACTTAATCTAACAGGGTAGGCTAAGGTGTAAAGGTGTAACTAAACAAATAGTTGGTGAAAACAGGAATGGTTAAACGGGTTTTTCTAGGGGAAACTTACTCTAAAAATTAGAGTAAACAAAGGGTTTATACGGAGATTAACTAACCGGTGTGGTTAGTTAATAACACAACATATATAGGTTTTTTGGGTGTAATCCTAGATATAAGAAAACCATGCAAAACCTATCTCGGGTATTCTATCGTTAATAAAAAAAATCAAAACCAAAAACTATATAGGAAGTCAATACGCCGTATCTAAAAACTTGGATACGTCGTATGAAACCTGTAAAAATTATCTAAGTACGGGTCAGTCTGCTATATATGTTGTATCATATAATGAATACGTCGTATAGACAGAACTGACAATAATGTTTCCAATGCACAAAAATAAAAGACTGATAACGTCCAGTCAATACACCGTATGGTGTGGGGCGGATACGCCGTATTGATGTCTAGGAAGACAGACTCGATAAATTAATTAAAAACAACCGGGTTGTCTCCCGGGAAACACTTTTCTTTACAGCGAAGTCTTTAAGTTAGACTTTTCTTCAGGTCCTTTATTCCATCATTGTTGCCAACCATCCATTGGCCTTAATCCATTCATCATATTCTTCATAAAACTCTCATCTTTAGGTGTTTTGATTAGATTGAATTCGTTCTCTTCAACTTTCGCATTGTCATCGTGCAAAAGGAAGGGCCATATTTGGAGAGCAAATAATCAAACATCCAATCAAAATCATTATCATCAAGTAACAACTTACTATTTTTTATTTTCTCATGACTAGTCTTGATCGGATTTTCTCTCTCGGACATCTAAAGCTTCCATTCTTCATGAGGGTTATAGTTGCACGGATCATGATCATAAGTATCATCCTTCTTTTTCAACTCCAACATATAGACCTTCTTAATTAAACTACTATCAGATTTAACACTTTTAAAAACAATCTTTTCTTCCCCAACTCTTAGAGTAATCTTTCTCTTAAACACATCAATCTTAGTGTGGCGGTAGACAAACATGATCTTCCGAGGATCAAGGGCACATTGATATCCTTGGGCATATCTAGAAGTATGAAGTCTACGGGGAAAACAAACTTACCAATCCAAACTAGTACATTTTCAGCAATTTCCTTTGGATGTTTCACTGTTCTATCTGCTAATTCAACAGTCAACTTAATATGAGCTAATTCGCCTAAACCTAGATTAAAGTAGGTCGAGAGAGGCATGATGCTTACGCTAGCTCCTAAGTCAGCTAGGGTATTTTCAAAACATATATTATTAATATAACATGGTAAAGTGAAACTTCCTGGGTCTTTCTCCTTTTTAGGAAGGGAATCATCAAGAAGTGTAGATTTTTTTAAATAAGCATCCAAGCATTATAGTCCATACGATCCCTTCTTCTCATCACAGCAATAATCATTCAAACGACTTAGAAAAGGAATAGTCATTTGGTTTGGTACTGAAAATAGCTTATTATTCTATGGTCTGATACGGCATACCAGGTGGATCCAATACGACGTATTAGAGTCGTATCAGTTTCAACAGCAGTCGAGATCGACTTGACATGATCCCTCGGGGTTGTTTCAGTAGAACTAGGTAAACTTCCAAATCCCCTTTCCTGCAATACCTTGCTCATTTGCTCGATTTGAATCTCCAAAGTCTTGATCGATGCTCTTTGATTTCTAATAGCCAAATCTGTAGCGGCTCGAATTTCCTTGATCATGTTAGAGTTTTCTTTGTCTTTTCTCTGATTCAGTCATAAATTTGTTCATAGATTCTTCCATTGATTGTCTTCGCTCTTGATACGAAGGATTTGCATTGTTCCTTTGGTAGAAACTTAGACCTCCTGCTTTGTATTGACCTTGAGGGAATAGCACACCAAACTGAGTGTAGTATGCTTCTTCGAGTGTTTTTACATCTTCTTTGTTGGGACAATCCTTGGTGTAGTGAGGCCCTTTGCATATATCACATCCTACTTGAGCAGCATACACTTTCTCATTAACCTTCTTGATTTTTCTTCTAAGATTGTTCAATGAGCTTGGATAGCAGCTAATCTATCAGAAGTTTCAGTACTTTTTTCCTAGTTGATGTTTCGTTGTGTGGTGTATATTTTTATGATTCAAGTTTTAAATCTATATTTTGCCGACTTAACCAAAAACAACACTTTAACGAGCAGTGTACCCGGTCGGTGGTAGATTCATGATAAGTAGGGTGTCGAACACTTGAAGCAAGGTTAAATCTCTCAATTTATTTATATTTTGCTTATCTAATCTAAGTTAATTCTAATCTAAGTCAAACCTATGCTAATCCTATGTTAGTTTTAATCCTAATTCTAACAGGTAAAAGGAAGGTTTCAGTCTGAGAGACTGGCACAAGTTTGGTTGGTGACTACAATCAATTCAAGACACTTTAACCCACGCGAGCAAATAAACAGAAGATAAAATAGCGGCCGAGCCTTATGATAGAAAACTGTATTAGCCATCATTAATCTGATTAGAAGTTGGTTTGTTTATTCAGTGCAATGATTACTTATCTCGAAGAGGCATATCATTCTTAGACATAGGCGGGACTTCATCCTAAAACCTAGACATATTAATTCTGTTACAATTAAAGCATCCGCATAAAGCATCCTTATATATTGATTATAATTCATCTAGAGGACGACACTGTGTATGTCGTACAAACCATAGCTCATTAAGACTTTACCCACTAACTGCTTAACGGTAACTTGTGTTAGGTGGTATTCCACAATCCAAACTATACCAATGATCAAAACTTATTAGTTAGTACTAAGCCACTACCTTCTATGGTACAACTAGTTTAATCAGGCAAGCAAGATGTTATTAGTGATCCTATTTGTTCCACCTATACGCATTACTATATGGAGAGCTATCCCGGACTCTTAGCCTACGCCCAAACAACACCGAAGTTGCAGCGCATTAAATATATAGGGATAGACCCAGTTGAAGTGATAGGTCATATACTTAAGAACATAAACAAGTATCATGTGATAAACATAATCAATAAATCAATGATAAATTAAGCAATCAAGATAACAAACCAAACATTAGATTTTCATAAACATGGCTGACACCTAAAGGTATCAGCCGATAGTCATTGTAAAAATACACACTGTTTGATATATGAACGATTAATATAAAGAAACCTCAATCGAACGCGAATCGTTATGTGAAGATTTAACAAGAGTTTCCTAATGATATTGAGACTCTTTTCTGACTTAAACAATGCTCCTTTATTCGTCTCTTGGTCGACTTTGTGGTTTAGGGATTCACTTGCATACCTAAAACTGAGTTTAGGGTCATCTATTTATAAGGTCTGGATGTCGGTTCAATACGGCGTATCAAAGTATTAGATACGGCGTATTGGGGATTTCTTGGAGTAGGGACCACGCTTGATATCTTCTAAAATATTCACATACTATTTCTTGAATACGGAGTATTGAGTCTCTCTGGATACGACATATTGATATTTATTCCTTCGTGGTATCTAGTGAAGTGTAGGCTCGGATACGCCATATCTTCATTGATGGATACGGCGTATTGGTCTTTAGAATAGTAATCTTTAAAATATCATCACTTAAGCTCTATAATGCGCGCCTTTTGCTATCTTTCACCAATTACTCCATAATTACTACAATTCTCAAATATAAATGATTAAGTAACAATTCTTTGCATTAACTATACAAAATGGGTTAATAACATGGGATAAATGATGCTATAAAATAGACGTTATTTGATGTCATCAAATATCCCCCCACTTGAATCCTACTTGTCCTCAAGTAGCCTTTAAAAGTTTGTAAAAATGTATCCCTAAGGATATTTTCCGTTAAAGCACTTATTTGATCTATTACAAGTACACAACCAAACACTTCACGAAATAGGAAGAAGAAAACACTCAAATTACTAAACTAATCTATGTGGTAACGTGTAACTAATTCGCTCAATTGTTTAGTCGTGATGAGTATTCTATCATAAGCTTGGCAAGGATACACATCTCCACCACTAAAGCCAAGGAGTAACAAGTTTAGTGGCGATATCTTCCACTTTATACAATACTCTACATCGTCGATTTGTATCAACGAATACTCGATCCTTCGTGTAATTCCTTCGGTAGTTGCGAAACGATTATCTTTAAACTTTCTTTCTCTTTTTTTGTTGAGATTTTTCTAATTTTTTCGATTTTTTTAAACCAAACATTATACTACGAAACTCGGTGTAGTTTCACCATCTTCACGATAATAATAATTCCGGATAATTTCTTTGATAATTCCTTCATTCTTTGGACGTACCATTAATTATGATGGTAGTAAAAATACATGAGTTTTGACTATAATATACATTCCCATTTGCGATGTGCAAATTTCTTCCAACCATACCAAAGATAGAAAATTTTGACACAAGACTCGGGAAATACAAACTTTACACTTTAAGCAACTAGCAACTGTAAAATAAACTTAATCTAATAGGGTAGGCTAAGGTGTAAAGGTGTAACGAAACAAATAATTGGTGTAGTTCCTAAAGGATTGGCTCTATGGGTTGTTTTAGGGGTATCTTACTTTTAAAGTGAGAGTAAACAAAGGGTTTAAATAGGGGTTAACTAACCGGTGTAGTTAGTTAATAAGCAACATGTAAAGGCAATTTGGGTGTAATCCTAAAATTTACCAATTTAAACAAGTTACTCCATCTAAATCTATAGTGCTTATCACTGCGATCTCGAATAGATATACCAAGCCAAGTTTTAAAGTCTACTACATCATCGGTACACTCATATTTTATGGAATTTACGTAAACATTTAGAAATGGATAGGTTAAATCCTCACAATATATAATAAGGGTTATTGAGTGCGGGTTATGTAACATGTAATTTCATAAAAGTATGCTTGGAAAAATTTTAAATTTGAGCATAATTTAAGCATTTTAGTGTGAAAATTAGGACAAGTAAACATTCTAATTCCATCCCCCCACTTGAATTATACAACATCCTCGTTGTATAGATAAAACATTAAATACGGGAATTAAAAAGAATTAGAATGAGAAACTCCCCTGATTTTTGTTTGGTAGATTCTCCATGTTGAGTTTATTAGCAAGATAGTGTTGAATAGCCGCCTTAAAGTTTTAAGACTCCAACACTTCAAGATCTCCAGATTTGTAAATTCTCCACCAATATTCGTTGATATTTCTTTCACGAGGTCCTGTATAAAACATAGGAAAAAAATGTGTATTCCTATATTGGTACCTACGGTTAATTTAAACTAAACTAAACAAACTAAATACGAGTCAGTTTTGGTGAATACATCGTATTATGTACATGAATACGCCGTATTGCCAGAACTGACAATAATGTTTTTAAAGTGCATAAAAAGTAAAGATTGATAACGTCCAGACAATCAATACGCCGTATGGTATGGAGCGGATACGCCGTATTGATGTCTGGGAAGACAGGCTCGATAAAATTAAATAATAATCCGGGTTGTCTCTCGAGAAGCACTTTTGTTTACAGCGAAGTCTTTAAGTTAGACTTTTCTTCAGCTTCTCACTCGGTGCGCGTAATCATCCATCCTTCATCCATCATCCGAAAGATTTCCTGGTAAGCTCGACACGCCTCTACACTTGTGATTGTAAGATTGTCGTATTCATCTTCTTTTACAGCAACATATTCTTCTTCATCTTTGAATGAATATTTGATCATCTTGTATCTTTTTATTTGGCAAACCGGTATCTCGCGAGTTTCGATACCACATAACTCATGTTCTTCTTTATGAGTTTCGTTTTCATATTCCCCTTCATCATAATCGTAGTAGTAAATCTCATGGCTCTTCCATCTTTTCCAACAATCATTGCTTGATTCATCATCACTGATCAAGCCCTCCATGATAGCTTTATTTCGTAAGGCTTAATCTTTTAGTTCTCTATCTTCTAGAGCCTCGTACCATTCAAGGTCTAGGTAATGGAGCGAGTTTCCAATATGGTAAGCTCCGGGCAAATTTCCTCCATTACAATAACCATCCTCTCTCCAACTACAGGTTGGCCATTCCGAACATCCAATTTTATAGTTGAAAGGCTTGCAAGTATGTTTGACTGGTTTCAGTTCCTTCCCTATTCCATTATCAAGCCATGGCTTGTCATACACCCATGGTACATTCTCGTTCCATTCGTAGATCCAATCGTCTTTGTAATCTTCATAGGTTTTAAACCCCATAATATCCTTTGTAAGTAAGTCCGGATCTACTTTGAGAAGGTAATTAAATTCATTGAATGCCAAGCAGAGAGGTGTCTCGTAGTCAAAAACATCAATTTCTATCTTAAAATTTTTGGCGGTTTCTTCCTTATCACTCCAGTATTCTTCAAGATCAGAAGATTCATCATCAGATACCTCAATTTCATCACCACCTATTTTCTAGTAATCCCACAAAGCTCCTTTGGTGAATACATCCATCATTTATAGTTTATGAACTTTGTAGCCAACCAGCCTTCGAATCTTGGATTATCTGGGTCCCATTTTATTACGGGAGTGTTATTTCCCTCGATGCGAGAAGGCGGGGAGTATTTTCTAAAAAATTTAGCAGTTAAGTCGACCCAACAAGTGATTGATTCTTTGGTTTTATCAAACCATCTCCGTGCACCTCCAGCCAATGAGATTGGGAAAACAACAATTCTCAGTTTATCATGATCTACATTGGGTAATTTGATTGGGTCAATAATTTTTAGGTAGTATTCAATATGCTCAACTGCATCTTTTCTGTTTGTTGCACTAAAGGCATTGTTGTGTAGATCATCCAAGAATTTTCCTTTTAGCTCATAAGCATTTTTCTCGTTAACTGTAATACTTGTAATCCCAGAATAGTAATCTGCTTTGTCATTAGGCACAAATGTTTCCATACTTGACTTCTTTCCCTTGTTCGCCATTGCTTCTTCAATCGACTAGCTCTTATAAGTATGTCATGTAACACAGGTAAAAATATCAGCAGGATTTGCTCTGAAGAAAGATAGAAAAAAATTTAGCATGGAAATCAAACATGAAAACTAAGGTTCTTATTCTGTTTCAGATGATTGATACGCCGTATCCAATGGAAGTGGATACGCCATATTAATCTGTTGAATGAATACGTTGTATTGGACATAAATTTGGATACGCCGTATCCAATGGAAGTGGATACGCCGTATCGAGTTATCGACCAGAATAGTGTATTAGGAAAACAATTAAATTAAACCCACAGTTATACAAGCAAACAATTAAACTAACAAATATACAAAATATACAGAATATACAAGAATATACACTAATCTAATTAACACTACTCCGAGGGGTTAGATCTAATCTAATGTTAAATTTTACCAAAATATAAAATAAAAATCAAGATTAAATTTCAATCCACGGCAACGACGCCAAAAACTTGATGTGTCGTTGTGTGGTGTATATTTTTATGATTCAAGTTTTAAATTTATATTTTGCCAACTTAACCAAAAACAACACTTTAACGGGCAGTGTACCCGGTCAGTGATAGATTCATGGTAAGTAGGGTGTCGAACACTTGAAGCGAGGTTAAATCTCTCAATTTATTTATATTTTGGTTATCTAATCTAAGTTAATTCTAATCTAAGTCAAGCATATGCTAATCCTATGTTAGTTCTAATCTTAATTCTAACAAGTAAAAGGGGGGTTTCAGCCTGAGAGCTGGCACGGGTTTGGTTGGTGACTACAATCAATTCAAGACACTTTAACCCACACAAGAAAATTAACAAAAGATAAAAGAGTGGTCGAGCCTTATGATAGAAAACTGTATTAGCCATCATTAATCCGATTAGAAGGTTGGTTTGTTTATTCAGTGCAATGATTACGTATCTCGAAGAGGCATATCATTCTTAGACTTAGGCGGGACTTCATCCTAAGACCTAGACACATTAATTCTGTCACAATTAAAGCATCGGCATAAAGTATCCTTATATATTGATTATAATTCATCTAGAGGATGACACCGTGTATGTCATACGAACCCTAGCTCATAGAGACTTTACCCACTTACTGCTTAATGGTAACTTGTGATAGGTAGTAGTTCACAATCCAAACTATACCAATGATCAGAACTTATTAGTTAGTACTAAGCCACTACCTTCTACGGTACAACCAGTTCAATCAGGCAAGCAGGACGTTATTAGTGATCCTATTTATTCCACCTATACACGTTACAATATGGAGAGCTATCCTGGACTCTTAGCCTACGCCCAAACAACACCGAAGTTGCCGCACTTTAAATATGTAGAACTAGACCCAATTGAATGATAGGTCGCATACTTAAGCACATAAACAAGTATCATGTGATAAACATAATCAATAAATCGATGATAAATTAAGAAATCGAGATATAAACAAAACCAAAGATTTAGATCTTCATAATAATGGCTAATACCCGAAGGTATTAGCCTTCAAACATCATAATTAATACAAGAGTAATGGCTTAGCCAAGGTAAACTAACCGAGTTAACGAATGATACCAAAAACTGAACGATTATAAAAGTATAAGAAATTACACGTTGTCTCCTATGGATTGGAATGCGTTGCAAGACCTCTTCTGCTCTTTTTCTCCTCTGAAAATCAACTTTTGTGGTTTAGGTATCGAGAATATGATTTAGCACACTTAAAACTCGTTTTTGAGTTTTCTATTTATAGGGTCTGGAGTCGGTTCGATACGGCGTATCCAATGGCTTGGATACGGCGTATTGGGTGTTTCTTAAAGTAGGGACCACGTTTGATATCTTCCAGAATATTCACATACTATATCTCCAATACGGCGTATTGATCATGTTTCCTTCGTAGTCTTTGGTGAGTGCAGGCACGAATATGCCATATCTTCCTTGATGGATACGGCGTATTGGTTGTCAGAACAGTTATCTTCAAAATATCTTCGTTTAAGCTCCAGAATACGTGCCTTTTAGTCAAGTTTCACCAAGTACTCTATAATTACTGCAATTCTCAAATACAAACGATTAAATAACAATTCTTTGCATTAATTATACAAAATGGGTCAATTACACGAGATATATGATGCTATAAAATAGATGTTATTTGATGTCATCAAAAGATCTCTATGATCACCCCTTAGGGGGAGACTGTTAGGAATTTCAAAAGTGTTGATCATTTATGAGATCTCAACGATTGTCCCTTAGAGAGATATTGTTAGGAATTCAATTTTTAGTGAAGTGACGATCATTATCGATCTCACGAGCCTTGTAATAGTTAGACAATATCAAACGTGTAATAGTTAGTATAATAGGCTAGTTAGTGGATCTAAATGATGTAATAGTCCAAGGCCGGGCCCATGGAAGCCCACAAGAAGGCCCATGGCCGGCCAAGGGATTATATAAAAACCCTATCTACACATAGAGAGGGTGTGTGAATGTGTGTTTTATGTGTGTAATAGAAAGATTATCCAAACACTCTTCGCCATCTTTCTTCTTTCTCTCTTCTCCCATACGTGTGCTTATTTGTGTGTTTTCCATATTCTACAGAACTTTTTAAATTCACACACTTTAAAGTATGAAGACATGTCATAATAAGTGTGAAAAATCAACCATTTTGTTGTAGTGATATATAATGTTTAAAGTTTGTTCATGTTTCAACTTTTCTGACATAATATATGATGTGAAAATGAGCAAACAACATGAGTAAATTTTGAAATTTACTCTAAATTTTATTAAAATCGATATCTTTTACTATTTTTACATAACGCGAGATAAGTTCATGTAGTTCTCATGAAGGTGTTATGCTGTGAAGGTAGTGTTTTGGCACAACCTTGTGCTTTTTGAATAAATGTCTATTATTCTAGTTACCATAGATGTATTGGCACATAAAGCAATCCGTGTTTTTACGATCCCTTTTAGTTTCGAATAATTTAGTTGGCTCGTGGGGTCGTGGATTTTGACTATCGAGGTTACGTTTGTACCAACGGGATCACACTTAGAGACAAAGAGGTAAAGGTGGACATATATCTATTAGAGTAAATTCCAAAAATTGTTCTTATGGTTTAGTCAAATTGTAGGTTTCATCCTAACATTTTAAGAGTGCAGGCATCATTTATGTCGAGAAATTTGGGTAACAGTTTTCGACCCTGACTTGTAGTTTCTCACAATAGTATTTTAATCATTTTACTTTTAACAGGGACAAAAATTGCAACTTAAAATTCCCCACAAAGATGATGTCGGCACTAACGAAAGGTCAGGGACGAAACCTGCTATTTAGCTAAACAACGGGGAGTTTTTTATTTTTGTTGCAATTTACTCTATCTATTACTAGTATGTTAGAATTACCAAAAGTGTTATACTAGAACCATAAGTTTTTAATGATAAATGGATTAGATGCTAGTATATATAAGTATCCAAGTTTTACAACCTCCAAACATTTTCTTAAACCTTACAGAACCACAAACAAATAATAAAAAAAAAAAATTTATGCTCTTCTAAAGGGCTTTGGATGCTGAACCACCCTTTGGGGGCTCATCACAACATACCTTATAGAAAAAATTTAAAATATAAAATATTAAATCTTTAGTGCCTTGCCTTTCGTAAAGGGGCTATGTGGATGCTGAACCACCATTCTGGGGCGGCTTCATCACAAACCATGTATCGCTTTAGAAAAATTGAAGTAAGAAGAATTATCTTCGCCTCCGTTAATAGCTTATAAGGAATAGCAATTATATTTACTGACTCTTTAAGGTTGGTTGTGGGGGATTAAATACTTGAATATTTATTTACGTAGTCCAGCACTTCTGTGTGCTTTGAATATGGTACCTTTTTGTGTGCGTCTCAGCAACACGTGTTGAGATCTAATCGTGTTATAAATCATGTAGCGGTCTTGCACCCATTTCATGGCCATGTTTTGCCTGCGGCTAAGGCCAACCGTTCGTCCTGGAGCAACCGAGACAGGGGGGCATCGTGGTGGAGAGTAGGCGGTGCAACCCGTTGCTTTAAAATTGGTGAACCTTCCAACAAAGGGCTCGTACCTATAATTGGCTTTGTATTTACCATTTTCCGTCGCCCAGGATGAGGCGTCCCATATTGAACCGTATACCCACATTGGTCTTAATGGGAACGTTGCGTCGCTTTTCCTTGGATACCTTCTTATCGGCACATCATCGACCAAAAATCTAGTGAAATGCATAGTAGGTGATTTCTATTAGGATCGAATCATAAGATATTGCTTTTGGGTTAAACATACATCATTATATAATAATTAAAAATAATGTCTAGCATCATGTGACATAGGTAACTTTTTCACAATTATTTCTTCTATAAGACTTGTTTTCTCAATAATAAAATGATATCCAATGATAAAATAGTTTTCTTAGAGATACATAAATGGACATAGCAAAATATAGTATTGAAAGATATAAAAAAAAAAAACTTACATTAATTCATGTGGACTCCACAAGATAGCATAGTGATGAAAATCTTTGGTTGGGTCAAACCATAAATGAAACTTCATTTCTCTTCCAATGATCTTGCCATCACCACTTCCTCTAATGTAAACATTTGTTTGCAATGTGTATGGCTTCCCAAATGTTGTTCCAAGAAATTCTATGTCAACCTCATCATGGTACCCAGGATGTGCTTCATTGTTTGAAAGCTACCACATATATTTGTCATATAATATTAATGTCATTCAAAACTTGCATAAAATTAATAAATTCAGATTTGATATAATTAAAACGTGCATTTATTTTGGATGGTGCCCACATCATTAATGAATGATTCTTGGTGATATTTTTCATACTAGAGATTGTTTCCACTTTGTAACATCATGCTATATTAGTTTTTAATTTACTACACTTGCCTAGCTAGAAAATGTACTATGATTTACTTTGTCTCGATCACGTTTATATATTATAACCTCTTTTTCTTCTAGTAACTCATTATGCTTAAAAAAGTTTGATTGCTAATCTACCTTTTGTAGGTAAGGACATTGTTAAACTTTGTGATCAAAGCATATGGCATATATTTTTCATGAAATCCAAAAGACTGACA
>BQNB010004697.1:2891-90537 GCA_026074375.1 Tanacetum coccineum | reverse complement strand
TATACATATATACATATATATATATATATATATACATATATATGTATATATATACACGTATATACGGTTACGAACACCTAATTTCGAGCGTTATATTGGTATCTATGTCTCTTAGGAGTTTTGTGGACCTTTCATAGTAGGAGTCGTTATGTTTTGGGAGTGTTGATAGTACGGGTTGTTATGTTTTGGGAGTTTTGTAAATTTTTGGTTGACATGCTTGCCTTGCAATGCTCTATATGTCGCTATGTATACTCGTACTTTGATATTGCTTATATACAAGCAAGCCTATACTATTGATTTTTATTTTGGACGTGCCCCAACATTGCGTTGTCGGACGACCAACGTCGAATACACTATTTTGGATATAGTATTTTGGTTATACTATTTGGGGATAAGCTATATGGGTACGCAACTGCTTAGTTGTTGCCCTATGATATTATGTCACGATTATCACATGTCATGTCTTCCCCACCCTACATATCTTGGTTAAAAAGACTGAATATACCGCATTCTAAACCGACAAATTGGATTTCATCCTTAGTCGCATTAAGAACAACTCACTGATCAGCGTATTCACAATTTGAGGTCCTGACATACCATTAGGGCTTAGAAGACTACGAATGGAACAATAGGATTCATGAGAGAGTGATAAATTTAGGTTGAGTTCCTTACGTCAACCGTAGTAACCATACCCGCCCTAGTGTTTGTGTTCCGGAGATGGTACCAATTTGGATGATTTGAAGTCTTTTTCATCAAGACCTTTATACAATTGAAGAATTTTCTTATAAACCTTAGGAAGTACAAAAATTTGGGATTTTCTATGGTTGATGGTT
Organism: Tanacetum coccineum; assembly: GCA_026074375.1. Classification (NCBI taxonomy): domain Eukaryota; kingdom Viridiplantae; phylum Streptophyta; class Magnoliopsida; order Asterales; family Asteraceae; genus Tanacetum; species Tanacetum coccineum. Next base: position 89,704 of record BQNB010004697.1, on the reverse strand, counting down.
TTTAATATAAATCATTTCGAACGCATGTTCGAATGTTAATTTTCTTGAAAGTCAAGGTCCAGATCATATACGAAAAAAAATCATGTAGTCGATACACAAACTTTTACAAACTTCTTTTCACATGACCATAGTCTACAAGGATTTCGAACGCTCCAAGTCATTGACACTGGATTTTTCCCTTAGAAACTTTAAGTTATAGACCGACATCAACAACTACACGTCCTAAGCCATAGATACCCATTCAAATGTTTTGAGCAAACCTAGAATTGAGTAGACTTTTCAAAAGCACTAGGTTGTAATAACAACTCGATACTTAGTTTAATCTCATGACAGTTCTTGTTTGATTAAGTTGTGGAGTTAAGTTAGATTCAAAGTTGTTACTTAGCTTAAGGCTTATGACAATTTTGCCCAAGGACGGACTAGCTTACTCTCGCCCATATAGCTACTTGATCGATTACTTTAGATGGATAATCGTTGATTCTAATATAGTAGACTAAGATCATTACACTGGACTAGCAGTTTCCTTAGAAAAATTATTCACCCTGACCTACGAACACCCCCTAGACCATTGTGATTGACACCTAATGCACCCTAAGTGAAACTTAATCGATGATTAACTAGTTATCACCCCATAGGAAGTCAGTTTGATGATTGATTTCATGTTATGGGGGAACCAAAGGAAACTCTTGTTAGAGAAGTTAAGCAACTTAGACGAGATAAGATTTGATTTCAAACTAAGGTGAGAGTTCAGAGTCAGGTTCTGAGAGAGAGGGGTTAGAGGAAAAGGGTCCTGATTTCGAGGAGGAGGAGGAGGCTGCACCTAAGGGGTAGCAACAACAGGCAGTCTAGGTTGTGGATACAACCATGGACGAGCCTTTAGGATTGGGATACAAGGCGGCTAGGTGTCGTGCCCTTAAGTTGACTGAGTTAGGAGCTCAGGTAGAGTTTCAGGATGAGTTGATTTATGATCATGCTCAACGTTTGGATGCATTACTACCTGCATTGTTTGAGGATCATGATAGGGATTTGAGAGAGTTGTATACCAGGTCGAGGGCGGTTAGGGATGAGATTTTCTCTCAGCGTTATAGTCTTAAAAGTTTAGAGCAGGAGCAGGAGAGGAGCCATAGAGAGCAGTAGACTGCCTGAGGTTGGTTAGGATATTTGTACATCACTAAACCATGTAGCTTCGGTTAGTGTTAGATCTAAACTGAGTAGTCTTAGTGGTAGTAGTTACAAACTGATTAGTATCAGTCGGTAGTTGATTCTTATCAAAATCATAGTTATGATGGTAGTAGAATGATTTATACAGAATTTGAAAATCAATGGATGGTAGTACATTTTCTTACATGAGTTGATACGTTTGGTACTTGGGTACGTCATTGTCTATACCGGTTAGTGACATGGTTCGTCACTCGCCACAGATAGGATTTCCATTCTTGTGAGATCCCTCACACAGTTATTCACCACCTATATGGAACTTGAAAAATATTCAAGTGACATGTTAAATAGTTGCGTTGGAAGAACGCGAAGTTAGGTAAAACCCTATGTAGTCGTGAGGAGACTTGGACGCGATCGTAGTAAGCTAAGTTGGAATCTGATTTCGATCATAGTGTGACCCCGATGAATATTCTAAATCCTTAGTGAATTAGAACCCAAAGTACCCGAAACAAGTAAAATCTACTTGGAAGAGTTTAAGCAGATTTTGGTAAACGAACCTTGGGAGATGTTGAAAAGATCAATGCGTAGGTCGTAATGTGTAGGACACGTACCTCTTGGAGGATTGAACCCACTGAATAGAACAACTGAGGGACTAGATGCCGTTAAACGTTCTACGAGTTTTGTTAACACGTCGAGGACTGGATCATATCCTGACACCTGATCAATATGTGACCCGAGGGTTAGGAAGAACTATTAAGTTGAGGAGGTAGTAGGAAAGACAATTATGTGATGTGAGGCTAGATCTAGATAGATCATGAGAAACTATAAGAGCTAGACGTCTGAACTAGGTCTTTAGGGGAATCAATAGAAACCCCACTTAAAGAGACCAAATTTATAGAGGACTAGTGTGTTGAGTTGAGGAATGGAACTTCCCTGTTATTGATTGGGATTGAGAATTTAAGTTGAAATTCGAGGGAGAAATTCCTTTAAGGGAGTTAGACTGTGATAACCGGTAGCTTGTCTAGGGTTAAGTATTATAAAATATCGTAATTTTTTATCGGAGTCTTTTGATGTTGTCGGCTTTATTGGCAGAAAGCTGAAAAGTCAACTTCGGTTGACTTATTTTGCGTGAAACAGTTACGAATTAACCGAGTGTTAAAAGAGTTTGAGTTCCGTAAGTGAATCACTTCTAATTCATCTTTCAGTAGCGGAGTGTTTATGTAGTCATTTTGATGCGTTCCGAGAAGTTTTCCTGTGTTCCGCGAAACCGTCACGCAGCGCATACCAGCACAACAGTTAAGTAGAGAACGGGTTTAATAATCGTGGGTGAATTTAACGAACTTATTTGATAAGTAATTTTGTAATTTTAAGTAATGTTCTTCTAGAACGTAAATCGTGGAGGTGTGAATTAAAAGTTATCAAAAAACGGGCGTTTTCGTAAAATTTGAGTTAAGTGCGTATCGGTCGTAAAAGTGAAATTTGTGAACAAAGTCTAAAGTGATAAGATGTATTTTTGAAGTTGAGAAACTTTTAAACTTGTGAGAAAGGTTTTGGTTTGATTTGAAGTAACTTCGTGTTTTGGTCCCGACGCATCCGTTAAATGTCCAAAATGGATTTTAAGAAGTTTAAGTTGGAAATATGTCATGTAAATAACCTAGGTTAGTTGAAAAATGTTTTTAAGATCAATAAAAATACTACGGAACTTCGAGGAACATTTTAAAGTCAAAGTTTTTGAATTTTAAGTGAACCCGACACAAAAAGAAGCCATCCCGAGACCTCCTAGGATGCTTGAACCTTTTTGGACCACCAAGGGGACACCAAGGCTTCATTTTAGGGACCTTGTCCACCCTTGGTACCATAAGATACTTTACTAGCTTTCCAAACACACATAGTAACAAAAATCACACAAAACTCAAATTTTCTCTCCTCTCCCCCCTTGGCTGATTTTGAACAGAAAACACCCATAAAACACCACTATTTTTCAAGTTTTAATCAAGAACATGAAGGTCTAAGTCATTCGGGTTGATACCAATAGGTGTGGGTTCATAAAAACAACGTTTTAGTTGTCGATTTCGTGTTAAATCTCCGTTTGAAAACCCTCTTTTGTAAGTCTTCTAAAATCTTAAATTCTTGTCCTTTTGTGGTTATTATAGTGTCTTAATGCTAGTTGTACAAGTGGATCATCGTAAAAATCGAAACTTGAAAATGAAACGTATTATTTAAGGGGGTGTTGGTTGCGTCGAACTCAAAGAAAGAAAGGAACAAAAGTGGTCATTTAAATATTTTTGTTGTGGTGGTAAAATAACATTTTATAGCAAGTGCTTAATTCAGCTTATTGTGAAACTTAGCTTAAAAATAAGCTTGTTAGGGTTTATTAGTGTTTTTGGGCTTGTGAGAAGTCTCGATCCAACAAGGGTGACGAGAGTGTGTCATGGGCTTGGCCTATTTGTTCTTATCCGGCTTATTTCCTTGCTTATTAGAGCTTATTGGTTTATTCTAGGGCTTATAAGTCATTTTGGTAGCTTATTTGTGGTTTTGGGCCAAAAGCGTGTCACGGCCCAATAAGTCGAGATAAGTCGTGGCTTATCTTGAGATTATTGATGCCATCATGCTTGGGTGGCTTATTTTACATCTTATTATAGCTTATTTAGTTTTGCTTATTTGGCTCGGCTTATGTTGGTTTGGCTTATTGGGCTTCGACTTATAATCGATTTCAGGTTTATATTGTTTCGGTTTATTTTTGGCTTATTTTGGTTACATAATATTATTTGCTTATAGCTTATAATGATTTTCAAACTTATATTTTGGACTTATATTTTGGCGTCGAGTTTAAGATAATAAAACGGATTTTTAACACTTAGTAAACACGTTTTGGATCTTTATTGGGCCTTAAGGCCGAATAAGCGAAAAGTAGTGGTTTAATACGTTTAAAGTGGATTTTTAAAATGAAACACGTTCATGTCAATATTGAAAGTCGTTGGAGGAAAATGCGTTTTGTTAAGGTATTTTTGAGATATAGAGTTTGGCGTTTAGTCGGAAGGTGGTCAGAATTGGGAAAAGTATTTGGGATTGAGAATTTGGAAAAGTATTTAGGATTGAGAATGGGGAAAAGTGTTTGGATTTTAGAATTTAGGAAAAGTGTTAAAGTTGAGATTTGAAATCTAGGAAATATGTATAAACGAACGGGTCATGCCAAAATTTTGTAAAATCCTACACTTAGAAAATATTGTGAAAACATATTTTGTATCGATTCAGTTAAAGGACGAAATGTGACTTTTAATAAAATTTAAGTGTCGAGATTTAACGATCAAGCGTGGTTATGATAAAATGACAAGATTTTATAATTACTCTTTTAAGCCGATAAGAAGACGAAAATAATAAAATATTATTATTTTATTTCACGTAGCATATATATATATATACATATATATATACATATATATATACATATATATATACATATATATATATATATATATATATGTGTGTGTGTGTGTGTGTGTGTGTGTGTGTGTGTGTGTGTGTGTGTACTTTGACGCTACAGAAATATTTATTCTTTTATTTCCGGTCTTTGAGTTTTACTTTCTTCTTGTTGGACTCCCTTGAGTCGTTTGGATAGTTAATTCGTTTAGTTGTTGAGTCTATTTGTGGAGTATTTCGTGATGGTGTTTCACTTCGCCCAAGTGCGTCGAGTTGTTTTACTTAATTATCACACAACCATGGTACCAAAACGTTTTGTAATGGGATTAAGAGTTAGTAATGAGAAAGAGGTTTTGTAACAACAATAAGGGTTTTGTGATGAAAATAAGGATTTGGTAAAAGGAAAAGGATTTTGTGTGAGTAAGAACGAATGCTTGTACAATAGGACAACTTCGTACAAAATGTTAATTAAGTGGAATTAATGTTAGGTCGTGGCCGGGTACCGTTATACATTGTGTAGAGATTTTTGGTGCGTTGTGTAGAGATTATTGGTGCTTCGTGTAGAGATTATCTGTGCGGTTATTATCATCTGTTGAGGTGAGTTCTCGTAGCCCCATTTTTACTATTTTTCCGTTGAGGGAAAATGATACTCAAATGTGTTTTGAACTGTTTTCTGAACTGTGCGAACGTGGTTTTGTTTTTGGGATAATTGTGTGCTTATGACTGCTATGTGAATATATGTAATGTGATTTTACTTGCATGTACTGTGTTTGGCATGGCAAGGGTTGTGATTTTACTTGCATGTACTGTGTTTGGCATGGCAAGGGTTGTGATTTTACTTGCATGTACTATGTTTGGCATGGCAAGGGTTGTGGTCCTGCCCTAATATAGTGCTCCAGCTGGTAGGCCCTTTAGGTGCGTAAGTGACATATCGGAGTTGCGGCTCCAAGAGCATTGGTATATGCTAGTTTTGGTGACTAGCGGGGATGCTAGGTCATTACACATGATTAGCGGGGATGCTAAGTCATGTGTTTGTTGCATATATTCACTGTCATGTAGCACTATTTTCCACTGTTTAAATGATTGGCACATCAACTGGGTTTAAGGGAAAACCTACGAGCTCACCAACATTATTGTTGACGTGTTCGAGTATCATTTTCAGGTGTGTCGTAACAAAGGTAAATGAGGATTATTTGGGACCAAAGATGAGTATATTTGGGAGTTTATTGAAAGATAACAATTTAACTTTTTCAAGGTTGCAAAATTGTAAACTTTGTAAATAAACTTATGTAAATAAATGTATGGTATGATCTTGTATCTTGTGCAATGTTAATCATTATGTCGCATTCTCGTGTTTCCGCTGCTGACGGGGTGTGATACATATGAATTCTTAGGTTGAGATCATTTGTGAAAATGTATTTTGTCTAGGAGGTCATCATGATCATGTCCCGGCGTATCTATGTCATATGCTTTATTGCATTGAAACCTCCACTAAGTACAATCTAGCATTTTTCATCCTAAAACAAATGGAAAACATTCGATCATTACCTAAGGTCAATCTACCTTCCGGAATGCTATTAACTAGATTGTTCAATCATATTGTGTCAAACTTTCCTAAGTTTTCGGATGATCGGTACATCTTGTGCAATCGTGTCATGCATCCCTTCGCTCCTTATTATGAGCGAAAGACGCGATCGGATCATGGCACGAAAAGATGTTGTCATTCCAATCCTAGCTCATCTTCCAACGCCCTTGATCATTCATCATCATCTCATCATGTAGATGAAAATGATGATGCAAATGATGAAGAATCTTCTCATTCTAGTACTCATTCACCATCTCAACTCATCAACTCTTTGTCAAATATTGGTCCTAGAGTCTTTGAAAATCCACCTCATGAAAATGAAACAATGCACACTCACCTAACCAAAATCCTAACTCACCAAAATCAACATCGTGATGAGCACCGAAAAGGGTTAAGGTCAATTGGAAAAGCTCTAAAGAATGCGATGAATGGTAGCAAGAAGTGAAGAAACTTGAAGAAATATTATATACTTATTATTATTACTATCTTCTATTTTACTATGTACTTTATATTTTGATACTTGGTTTTATGAATTTCTTATTACTAGGATTTAGGCTCGAAGGAAGGCAATGAAATTTGCCTTGGATAATCTTTCAATTTTATCATCCAACACTATATTTGCATGATATTTGAATTATTAAGACTATATGAAATTGCCATGCATATTTAGATATTCTATGCGTACCTGATTGTGCATTAAAATTCTACTTTGTCTTAAGTTAGTTTTATTATATCTACTTAACCAAGTTAGAATTAGTTGATTCTTGAGTATTTGGAGTTGCTACACCTTTTTGTCACAAGCCATTGTTTTCTGCACTTAAGAGATAAAGTTGGGAAAACTAGGAAAATTTTTTTAATCCCAGAAAACGGCCCCCAAAAAGAGGTAGCGGCCCCTTAATATATTTTGGACCGCCCAATCTTTATGGGACCGCCGTCAGAAGAGAATGAAATTTCCAGTCTTATCTCTTTTTCTGCAACTTTTACCCTCCTACCTATAGCTTCAAGTTGGCATTTCTCTGTTTAGACAAACCACTTCTTGCACCTTTTTCACTCAATGCCATGATTTTCCATCTTTCCTCATCTCTTCCATTACTTAAACCCTAACATTTATTTGATTCTTCATCCTCTCCACTTCTCTTCTTCTTCTTATCTTGTTCATTAATGTCTTGTTCAAACCCTCCACCAAACTTGTCAAGGAAACCTAGAATTTCTGTAAGACAAGTTTGGAGGCGCACAACACCTACACCAAAATCTCCTCCTCCCTCTCAAAATGCGTCACCTTCACCTCCTCCAAGGGTCAAATTTCAATCTTCTTCACCACCTACCAACAATCAAAATAGGAAACAAATGGTGAATCAACTTCACTAAATTTCTCAACTTCTTGAAACAAATCTCCATCATGCAACCAATGCCTACTCTCAAGTACCACCCTCTCTACGCTCTCCATCACCACCTTTAATCCATCCTGCTACTCTTGACCAAGTCAACTTTCATTCGGCCTTTTGTCATTATTTCATGTACACCCGAAATCAATTTCAATCAATAAGAAATAAGCTTAACTTCATTCAATTTCTTCTCACTCGCCTCATTTCTCGAGTTCGAACACCACCAAACCATGCCTCACCAACCTCCCATTTCTCACCCTATAATTATTAAACATTCTCATATGTTTAATTTATCTAAATAAACGACAACCTATCTTTTGCTTATGGCATCTTCTAGACACCAAGAATCAAATAGTCTAGCTTTAGGTTTAAAAGTCTTTCTATGGCATGCTTAGTTAATTTTTCTTACACTTGTATTTCTAACTTGGTTTTGTAGCTAAACATTATAAGCTCGATCACTTGGTGCCCCAAACCAAGGGGAGCATACATCAAGGGGAGTCTTGGCATCATCGATTTCTTTCTCTCTATAATTCAACGATAAACCTTTTTGGATTCGAGAAAAAAGGGGAGAAATGGACTAAAGCTCATTAATAACTTGAAATTTTTTATTTTTATACAAAATGAGTTTATATTTTCTCATCATCAAAAAGGGAGAGATTGTTAATACAAATAATGTCCAAAAACCTAATTATATTTTTCGACCTCTCTACGTTTTGAAGATGATAGAATGTAAAAACGTTTACGATAAAACTAAACGTTTACATGTTGTTAATCGTAAACTTCCATTTCTATGCAAATCACTTAAGGCATGTACAAACAAATCATTAAACATGATTAGTGATCAAGAAAATATTTTTTTCTTAAACATTACATTTCTACAAAAATATTTTTACAAAAATAAAAATATACAAAATATTTTTATTAATAAAATAAATTAAAATATAAAAATTCAAATATGGTTTTCCCCCCACAATAAAAGCTTCTACACCAGATGTAACCTTCCCCACTAAAAGATATAAATGGGAGCGTCAATTTAGTGGCGGTCCCCTGATAGGCTGGGTAGCCCCCAGTTATATTTGGGACCGTCAGGACCGCCACCAGGAGACGTTGGGATTTCCTGGCCATAAATACTGCACTATTCTCAGCAAAAAACATACCTCTTTGCATGAATTTTTTAGTTATCATTCTCTCTTTAAAAACCTTCTTTCTCTCACTAAATCTCCTAATCACTAACATTGTCTAATCTTGTTTTAAGTGATCCAATCACATCTTCTTCATTCTTTCATCAAGTGCAAGAGAAGAACACTCGTATTCACCAAGAAATGAAGTGTTATAGACTAGTGATTTCTCTTCTCTTCTTCTAAGATCCAAATCTCTATTTTGATTATCTTGTGTGATTGTGTTAATCAGATAGTGTATAAATCCGATAGTGCAGATCTTGTGATTGGGTAGTGTTTGTGAAGTGGTAGATTGGTTCTAGCTAAGATTAGAATGTAACACCCCCAAATAGGGTCGCAGCGGAATATGTGTCCCGAAGCGTTACATCATAGATCAATAGCACAAGAATATAAGAGAACGACCTCTAAATGAGTCATTTTGAAAATGATACATTGGATTTCATAAATTGTTTAATACAAAAGCTCAACAGCTTAACTTGTTCAATCTTAACAATGAAAAGATTTTAGAACATAGCAAATATCCCTAAAATGTAATGCCTCTAAATCTTTATGCATGACTCCCCAAAATGATTGGCCACCAATGTATCCCTTGCGCTTGTACCTTATTGACCTGAGAAAAACATGCTTTAAAACGTCAACATAAAGTTGGTGAATTCACAGGTTTATATAAATATAATGTAGTACCGCAAGATTTCCAAGTGTATGATAATGCAACAGATGCAAATATCACAAAATGTAATTACGTTTCCCTAAGCTCATGACACTGAAGCTCGACATGTATGAATTGCAATATAAATTGCCTACATTTCCCTTGATGATGTTCTAACCCGTAACATCCCAAATTTGACATGGTATACGTCAGTTGTCTGGCAAACCGGCACAATGAGCGCTACTCACCAGAACGGGGAGGTCAATCCCAAATAGATCTATTTATAACATTCGCGCTTACACCAAGTAATTGACAGTTCATGATAATGGGCTCAGTGGGTTATCGCTACTTAAGCTAACACATAATCATGTTAAAATGTACACTTGCGTCCAATTTGTAAAACAATGCATGTTTCTCACCCCAAAAGTTGTAAATCATTGTAATTGTAAAAACATGGGGCTATGAACTCACCTTAGTGAATGAACTTTGATTATACAAATAATAGTGTTGGAAAATTAATCCGCTCTGAGTTCCGAATGCAACCTAATTAAATATAGGTCGTTTGAGTACAATGTACTTTCAATAACTAACACAATATATAATTCTATATAGTTATATCACCACCTAAACATATTTATTTAATTTATAAAATTAAATAATATAAATTTGTACTTTGTAAAATAAACGTTCTTGTATTTGTCCAATAATTGATCGTTTGTAAAAAATGTAAACTATGTCCACAATTGATCGTTTATAAATAATAACTGTTTTAACACCTTTATGTAATTATATAATGATATTATATAACTAGTTTAATTGATTTCTTAAAAATAGTGCACAAGTATAAAAATATTGCATAAGGTTTTATAAACCCTGTATCTTTTTCGTTTTAACTTATTAATAATAATTGTTTTAACACTTGTATGTATTTATATAATGTTATTATATAAATAGTTCCATTGTTCTTATAAAAATAATGCACAAAGTAAAAATAGTGCACAAGTATAAAAATAGTGCATAAGGTTTTGAAAACCTTATATCTTTTTCGTTTTGGCTCCGTTTTACATGTTATTTATACCCGTGGCTTTGTATTAAAAAGATCTATTAAAATATTAAATTTATAATATTTTAACTACTGATGAACAATAACTTTTACAGTTTTAGTAAAATTATATAAAACTACTTTTATATAATTAATTGTCGTAATCTCGTAAAAATCATAACTCATTCGTTTTAATTTGATTTTTAGTGATTCTTATATCCACGTCTTTGTAATTAAAAGCTCTATCTAAGAGAAATATTTTCCATCAGATCTGTTCAGTTTCAGAGTTTTTAAAATTACTTTTATAAAATCACCTTTTATCGTAAACTTCATAACTTCTTCGTTATAACTCGGATTTTCGAGTTCTTTATAGATCTAGAAAGCTCATGATATGTAATATTTTAATAAAATATAAAATAAACATTTTATTTCATGAATTAAAACAGTAGTTTTTAGGTTTTTATATAAATAAGTTTATAAACTTGTTTTATACACTTTTTAACTTAATTAAATTACTGCAAGTCCTATACTTTATGTAATAACACATCTTTGATATAATTTGAGTCCTCTAATTTGTGTCCATCAAATATAGTCTAAGTTTGTCCAAGAACATGTCCATTATATTTATTTACTTATATAAACTATATAAATAAATAAATAACCATAAATTATATAAATTTATCCATTGCTTGTAAATTCATAAGTAAAACATATTCTCATGTTTTTAACATCATTTTAACCATGAACAAAGTGAAATTTGAATTTAAACAAGTGTGTAATTATTTTTTAAACTTTATAAAATAAACCTAGGTGATGATTAACTACATAGCAATTATATAAAACATGAAATTAATACATTGAAGAGGTTAGGGTTTTAGGTAAACCTTAGATGAGTGTATGAAGGTGATAACACAAGCAAGACCCAAGTATTAACCAAGAAACCCTAGTTTCTAATCAAGAAAACCCTAAGAAAACCTTAGCTTTCTTATACTTGAACAACCCTTTTAATAAACCAACCAAGCTTCCACAACCCTTTATAATACCTTAGATATGTTATATATCAACCCTTGTATGCTTAGAATACATTAGAAATCAAAACTATGAAATGTATGAGTGTGTGTGAGTGAACTATGGGTTGTATGAGTGAGGAAGAGAGTATTTGTGCTTGATTTTGCTTGAAAGAGTTAAGTGTGAGAAGTGTTAACTTTATGGGTCCTATTTATAGCAAGAACTAGTAAGAATACCATCTTAGCAAAACTAACAAATGGTTTTGGCTTGTGTGCTTGCACATCCGGTTTCATAAGCTCATAGGGCAAGGCTTATGGAGTTTTTAATTGATGGGGATGTAAGGAAAGTATGGAGCATGGTATGACATGTTAACTTTGTATAAGTATGATTTGATAAGTCTGATGCATGCTTGCTTCTTGTCCCCTCTTTTGCTTCCATACTAGCCGGTCACAAGATCAAGGAAAAGAGAGACCAAAGTGATAATATATTGAGGGTTTGATCCATTGGATAACAAGTATAATTGTTTAAAGGTGTTAGTGGAGGTTTGAAATTAATTTCAAGTGTATGTATATGTTTGTGTATAGATTCGGCTAACATGCATGTTTACATAAGTTTTTAATATTTTTTTGGGTATTGGGTATAATGGTGGGTATTTGTTGAAGTGTAGATGGGTTTATGGTTTGCCATGCACGCATAAGTGTAGTTTTATTGTGTTACGTAAACGTTTTACGTAACCAATAAAAATAAAAAGCGTAAAGATATAAATTATACTTCTAATAACTTTATAACACTTACTTGATGTAAACATTTATTTGTTTGATGCCCGTTTACGTTAAATGCTTATTTTTAGTTTACGCGATTTAACTAAGCAATTTAAATAAAAAGTAAACGCGTAAAAGCCTAAATATAAATAATGGAATAGTTGAAGTCGTAAAATGACCTAAAAATGTGAAATGTTACAAGAACTCGACATTTAGCTTAGTGTCGGAAAATAACGTAAGCTACGTGTAAACGGTTTTCTCCGCCTAAAGGGAGCTTGTTGACATAGTGAAATCTTGAGCCGGATACTCGAGGAGTGGAGTATGGTGAAGAGGAGCTTCGTAGCCGAACCACTATAAATCTTGGTTTCTTGGTTTGATCGTTCTTTACCTTGTCTCTTTATATTGTTTGCGTTTCTAATTTATTGTTTGTATCGTTATTACAAGTAGATAGTTATCTTGATTTGTTCATATTGTTGATTGATTGAACATATACTCGAATCTAATAATTTTAGAAGTAAAATTTTAAAACGCGAATTAACCGGTAAACTATTCAACCCCCCCCCTTTCTAGTTTCCACAAAATAAATGAGAAAAAAATCTTAAAATGATAAATAATTATAATCATACATTAGAGATGCATCTACTTGATTTATATGCATTCCCAATCTTTTAGATGCATCATAATATATATATATTCTAACTACAAATTAGATGCAATGCATATAATACATGCATCTCATCAAGGTAGGCAACTTCGGTATACTTTTTGTCCTCTTGGGGTCAAATTTGTTGCTAGTACTATTTTGCATCGTTTTCACTTCAGAATCACTTTCGAAACTAATTTTGATTAACCAAATTGGGATTCATCTAAATGAATAGAAATGCATTAAATTCAAGTCGATGCATCTCAAATATATGGTCATAGTTATTTCTCATACTTTATATTTTAAGTTTTCTTCTCACGAGATTCGTACTATATTATGATATAGCTATATTTATTGTTTCCAATCAATATGAGACATTAACACATGTTATTACAACTCAGACATACTCGAGACATCTCATAACTACCTGTAAATTTACAAAATTACCTTTCTTGGTTATTTCTTTTTAAAACGATAAACACTAAACGACAACACACGTCATATCAAATAAATAATCACTTAAATGTTGATATCAAGAATATCTCATAATAGTAAATTAAAAGTAGATATCTAACTAGTTATAAATATGAAAAGATATCATGGTAACTTAGTTGTGTTTACATCAAGCTTTTATATACATATCAAGCATTTATACATAAAGGAAAAACACTAAAATGAGAAGAATTGCAAGGTAAGTTCATTTTCTACTTAATTTATACACCGCAATATTCATTTTTTTGAAACTATTTTGTACGGTATGTGTAGATGGATTAGGGTGATTTTGTGGTACTCTAATTAATCAATGTGAAGCCATCTTTGGTGATATCACAAAATCTCTAGCCGCAGTTATCCATATGCATAACCTTAATATCTATTTTTTATGTTTTGGCATTCTAAAGAAGATACTAGTTTGTTTTGCAAACACATATTTAGGAACTACTATTTTCTAATGTTACAAAACTCAGATAGACTATGATTTGCAGGAGGAAATTTGGAACTAAAGAACTTGGTGAAAATCTCCTTCTGAATGTGTTTTATAAAGAAAAAAGTTCAAAATATATATAATTCATTAATCATGAGTTAATACTTAACTTTGTATCATATAATTTTTTTTTTGCAAAATGCCACATGTTAGTGTATGATCATGTAGAAAGTTTGAATCTTTTAAATTACTAAAATTTATATTTGTAATATATTGGTATAATACTATAATTAATGTCCGATCATTAAATGCTACTTTTATTCAAGCCACACATTTTTTGAAGTAGGGGATTCTTATAAAAAGGCACAGTTTCGAAAAAGTCAAATGAAGAACTTTTTTTATGAATAAAGAATAATTTGAAACATCTAAAAAACGTTTCATAATAAATTAAAGATTAAATTGGGGAAACAAGACTAATAGAAATTGTTTGCCGGTTTTGATGATAAACGAAACTTTTTGTTCATAGAAAAAGAAATGTAAATATTTTGTCAAAATTTTAAATTCTTATTTATTTTTCTTCTTAAATATTTAAATATATTAGCATCTTTTTTCTATAATTGAAAAATCATTGATACACTTTTTGCAAAGTTAAACCTTTTATTACATAATCATTCCCCTTTGTAATAAACTTTTTTATATCTATATTCTTTCTTTACTGTTTATTAGAATATGTACCTAGTTATTAGATTAGAAGTTTGTAACGCATAACAAATAGCTAGTGCTTCCTGCTACTCTTACTACTTACCTTTTATTGCTACTGTGTTCGCTTCGTGATACTCTTACTACCACACAAGTTGTGTTTGGAAACAAGAAATTTTAGAGCATTTTAGAGCTTTAAGCATTTAGCGTTAATGTTTAAAAGCTTGTTTGAAAAAAAAACATTTAGCATTTAAGATTTGGTAAAAATACTCTTTTTCCAAATGCTCTTCCTTTGAGAATACTGAATTACCATTTTTGAATGAGATTTACTATAATGCCCCATATCTATTAACTAATAAGTATTGTATGTATGTCTATTTACGTCATAAAACCATTTATAGTTAGAGTTAATGCTATGCAACCAAAAGGTTTTATATAACAAACAACTACATATACTTGCTATTGTTACTGTTTACTACTTATTGCTTATTATTTATTGATTATTGCTTAGTGCTTAGTGCTTAGTGCTTAGTGCTTAGTGCTTAGTGCTTAGTGCTTAGTGCTTCTACTGTTTACTACCAATTGTTACTGCTACATTTCCCCAAACATATTCTTGCTACCACTACACGTGTTTATGCATAATATTTTCATGACTCCTATGTGACCTTGACTTACATTTAGGAATTCTCTAGAAACAATTTCCAATGAAATCTTATGTGAACTAACAAATGTTAACATTGGAAAATAACATATGTCATATTGCTATAGGCAACTTTTGCATTAACTTATCCACCACTTAGATTTTTGTGGTTAAATATTTTGTTATTTGTAATTGTGGAAAGTATTAACTTCATAATTAGGTTGTATTCTTATGTATGCATATTTACTTGCACAAGTGATAATCTAACATTGGTGTCTTAATTCTTCCTTAGATTTAGGCGCAAACAAGAATTACCAAAAACTGTAAAACTTGAGGACCATCCTCTAGGAGATGAGACAATCATGACTAATTCCCGGATTATTGTTGACTTGAACTCAAAAGCTATCAGTGAAAGTCAAGAGCTCAACCCTGCCAAGGGTAGGTTGGTGATTGATGCTAGCATTGATCAACAAAGAAAACGGTTACATGAAAAGGTACCAAGACTATGCTACTCTTTGCTACTCTTATTAATATATAAATTCTTATGTTGATTGGCACATTTATTTCTGATCAGTATTAATCAGTAGGCATCTAATATAATTATTTTGGTAGGCTTTAGACATAATTTATTTTTCTAACAAATGATTGACTCTTTTATTCTTTTTGTAGATTGAAAAAGTCTCGTTGGTGGGATCAAGAAGCAATGGCCATATTAATTTGGCCCCAACTCTAAAGAAGAGTTCTTCTCATCAGGATTTGACTGTGCATGAATTTCTTCCTCTTAGGAGCATAAAGAGCGAGTACCAGGGTGATGTGTCATCATCCCAACAAAAACCAAACATAAATTCAATACCTGAATCTAAGTTTGATTCTTTTATACTCATGAGTTGTCGCAAATGCTACTTGCATGTTCTTGTCAAAGAAACTGACCCAAAATGTCCTAAATGTAGTAAGCGAGAGTGTCTACTGGATATCTATCGTGAAAATCATATGAAGAAAGCGAAGATCATGTAGTTTGAATACATTTTTCATTTCTTTCATAGAATAAATAAGTGAGTGTCTTTTGACCCACAACTGTACTTTTGCGCTAATTGCGTGAAATTTTGCTTATTTCCATTGTTATTGTATCTGGTTATCAGATTTGTCTTAGGATTCCTTGAGTGGAATGAATATATGCTTATCGGCATAATATTTTTCTTATTAATTTATGATACTTGAATTAGTTTAATCTTCTTCTAATCTAATTTTTAGCAAACATAAGATCTTTTTATTGGAAATTTAGTTCAATTAAGGATTCAGGTCACACCTGGTAATGGGCTTCCAGGTACAGAGTGTACATCAATCAGGTCACTGACTACGCTGACTCTTATAGTGGGAAATAGAATTCAAGACATTAATGAGGTTTAGTAAGTTAATTCTTCAATTAGTGTAACTCTAAACTGAATGGCATTCATGAGACTGATGAGTTCAGCTTTATACTCTTGGAGTAGTAAGTTAAGGATCTCATTAGGGAATAACTCATCAGAGGTTATATCCTCAGCGGGTTATCATATCAGTCAATCTTTTCAGTCTAAACACTTCAGCATATGTGCTCTTCAGTAAGCTTATTGATGAATGTTCAGGTCTCTGAATGAATGACTAAGCTGGAATAACTTTAACCAACTTGTAACTGTTTTGACGTATTCAAAGGCAGATATAATTGAAACTAATGACCACGTTTAATTGGTCATGTAATCACTAATTTCTATAATAATGGAGGATAATTATGATGAGATTAATGACCCGATTAATTCTTATAATTCCATTTGACTAGGTTTTGAGTATGCTTTCCTAAAAATAGGAAATCGTAACTGCGTGAGAAATATACAGAAAAACATAAACACTTAGAGGCGAATGGTCCTTGATTTGTACCTAATTTAAAAACAAACACTTGGTTTTATCCCAAAGAGATATTCCTATAACCCAAGCAATAGGGTCGAATAGTTTCCTTTGAAAAGTGATTACACGACTCTAAGTGATATCCGGTAACCATTGATTATCTTACCCTGATCTGGGAACTAAACACCAACAATCAAAGAAAATTATTTTGTGATAATCAATGGTTGCTACAATGAAGCATATGGTTGCTAACTTCTCCAAAATAGACAAGTTTGAAGGGGTTGATTTCAGAAGATGGCAAAAGAAAATGTACTTTTTTGTCAACCATAAGTGTGGTGTATGTTCTGACTACATCAATGCCAGAGGATGGGGAGAATGTTAATGTAGAATAGATAAGGAAGATGAGCAAATGGGAGAATGATGATTATGTGTGTCGTGGTATCATTCAAAATAAATGTTACTCTCACCGTCACAAAATAATTGTCCAGTTTAACTTTTCAGAGTCGAACTTGTTCAACTTTGATCTTAAATGTATATATTTTTGTTATATAATACTTAAAGAAAATTATACCAATGAAAATACACTTAAAACTCAATCCATTCATATATTTTGCATCAAGTATTATACGACACACATAAAAAATAGTTAAAGTTGAAGTAGTTTGACCCTGAAAAGTTAAAATGGATACTTCTTTTAGGATGGGGGTAGTATTCATTAATCATGAGTTAATACTTAACTTTGTATCATATAGAATTTCTTTCCAAAATACATACACGAGTGCCACATGTTAGTGTATGGTCATGTAGGAAGTTTGATACTTTCAAATTACTAAAATTTATGTTTATAACTTATTGGTATAGTTAGTGTCCGATCATTAAATTTTTATTTTATCCAAAAATAAAGTCTTTGTATATCAACGTCACGTTTTTTGAAGCAGGGGATTCTTATAAACGGGGGAATTTCATATATAACCAATGAAACTTCAAAAATTACTTATTTGTCTAAAGCACAAGTTTTCAATGCATTATGTACAATGATATTAAATCATACTTTGAGGAAATACGTAACTTTTGATGTTTTAATGGGACATTCTCTGAAAACGTATAAACATTCTCTGAAAACGTATAAACATTCTTTGACAATTATTTTAAGTGAAAAATACTACTCTTAATAATCAAATTTTGATTCACATCAAGACCTTTTTAGTCAACTTTAAAAATGTAATTTTCTTTTATAATCGTCAAAAAAATTTAAAACAAAGAAATTAATAATTGAAAAAAATTTATTTTAATACTAAACATTTCACATACCAAGGGTCGAATCTCAGCCACTTATTTTCTTGTTGAGTAAAAATGGAATATTAATTAATATCTAAATTAAAATTTCAATTACACCTATCTTTTATAATTCAAATATCTTATGAATTGTTAATCGTTAGATAAAACAAATTATAACGTCACGACAAGCATTTGATTATCTTTCTATAGACGGGTACTTTGATATACTTTCGAAAAAAATTGTCTCTTTTTTCACATTTACTCAGCTGTACCAAAATTCGAATTACATATCACATGTGATTTAACACTAATATCGAAGTTCGAACACTAAACATGCGTACTAAAATTGACATAAGTATGTGTCTATAAATCAAAAACTTTTCTTGTTTTTTGCAATGGAAAGCATACATTCTTGGCGTTCCAACCATATATCACACACACTGTATATAAATTATAGGTTATAGTAGTTCATTTTTGAAACTTCTATAATCACAAGTGAAAAAATCACATTTGATATAAAATCACATGTGATTCAGAACACGTGTGAGAAAAATCACATGTGATTTTAATAGAATATTCAAATTAGTGTTTAATTACATATGATTTCTCATGAAAGTATCAACAACGAAGGAAAAGGAAAAAACATGAAAAAAATAAAAATACGTGAAATACGTGAAAAAAACAAGAAAAAAAGTTTGTCGAAAGTATATCAAAGTACTCATCTACACAAAGATAATTAAATGCCCGTCTTGATGGTATATCTTTTTTCACTTAACGATTAACGGTTTAAAATATATTAATATTTGAAGAAAAAAATGAAAACATGTTTGTTAAAAATGAGTAGCTAAGATTTGTACCTTGGTATCCGAGTAAATGTTTGGTATGTAAATGAGCTTAAATTTAAATAAATACATATTCTATTTAAATTACTCAACTTAAAAGTATTAATTTAGTCTATAATAACTTTGTGATATGTGTATTTTGATGTCATTATTTATTATTATTATGATAGGCTTAAAATCAAATGAGAAAATAATCTTAAGATGAAAAAGATGATAAATAACTATAATCATACATTAGAGATGCATCGACTTGATTTAGATGCACCATAATATATATTCTAGCTACAAATTAGATGCAATGCATATATTAGATACATTTTATCAAGTTAGGCAACTCCTATGTATTTTTGTCCTCTTTGGGTCAAATTTGTTACTAGTACTATATTGTATTGTTTTCACTTTAAAATTACTTTTGAAACTAGTTGAGATTAATCTAATTAAGATTCATCTAAATGAATAGAAATGCATCAAATTCAAGTTGATGCATCTCAAATGTGTGGTTATAGTTATTTCTCTTACTTTTCATTTTAAGTTTGCTTCTCACTGGATCCCTACTATATTATGATAGCTATACTTATTGTTTTCAAACAATATCAGACATTAACACATGCTATTACAACTCAGAGATACTCAGGACATCTCATAATAACCCGTAATTTTATAAAAATTACCTTTCTTATTTATTTCTATTCAAAACAATAAAAACTAAACGACAACAAACGTCATATTGAATAAATAATCACTTAAATGTTGATATCAAGAATATCTCATAATAGTAGATTAAAAGTAGAAAGCTAACTAGCTATAAATATGAAACGAGATAATGGTTACTTAGTTGTGTTTACATCAAGCTTTTAGATACATATTAAGTGATTATACACGGAGAAAAAAGGCTAAAAATGAGAGGATTTGCGAGGTAAGTTCATTTTCTACTTAATTTATACACCGCAATATTCAGTTTTCTGAAACTATTTTGTACTGTATGTGTAAATGGATTAGGGTGATTTTGTGGTACTCTAATTAATCAGTGTAAAGCCATTTTTGGTGATACCGCTATATTTCTAGCCGCAATTATTCATATGCATAACCTTAATAGCTGTTTTTTTAGTTTTTGCATCCTCAAAGAAAATTGTTGTTTGTTTTGTAAACATAAATTAAGGAACTACTCTTTTCTAATGTTACAAAATTCGGGTGGATTATGATTTGCAAGAGGAGATTTGGAACTAAAGAACTTGGTAAAAATAAAGAAAAAGAGTTCAAAATAAATGTAATTCATTAATCATGAGTTAATACTTAACTTTGTATTATCCTTATACTATAAAAGACTCAGTTTTCATATATTCAATAGGCTGTCTTAATGATGGAGCATTTACAAATCATCTTCAAGAGCAGCCTCTCCATTTGCCCTCTCATTGAAGCTGCAACCCTTCATTCAGTTTCTATACATTAAATCAGTTCCTGAAAACTTCAAGAGACTCCACAGCTTTCAGTTACTAGCAAGTCAAAAGCCTCCAAGCATTTACAACACCAACCCACTGATTTAATAACAAACCCGTCTGGGTTTTTTTATGTGTTGGAAAAAAAACCCGAAGAGAGCAGCGTTAACTTCTAGAGGTAATTTAGCATGTAATATTTTTATAGCCAAGTTTTGTTGCATTAGATAAATTAGATTGTTAGGAAAAGTTATGTTCAATGGTTATGATATTGCTTGCTGCTGAACGTGGGTGTGACCGGGATGAGAACAGGTATTGAATTGAGCAAATGGTATACAACAATTGGATGATTAATAGATGATTGGCCGATGGTATGTTCCATGGTTTTTTCTTGAAATTTTACTTTTGGATTTTACAGATTTGGTGATGCATGCAATCTGTTTGATGAAATGATTGAATGGGAAAAACTAAAATTTAAGTGTTGCTTCGTCTTTTGTTATTGGTTTTGTTATCACTATAAACCACCTCGCAGGTATACAGCTATTGCTAAGTTTGGTACCAAGTTTTTTCAACATCAATGCTACAAGCAAGAAGGAATATTCTACTCGGCATAAAGAAACATCTTGAAATTCTCAGGTTCTTTCTAAATATGAGTCTTAAATTTCATTCTATATACCATTATCTCGTTCAAAGTATTAACAAATAGTGGTGGTAACTTCAGGTAGCTAAGTGACATCTGTTAGGTCTTCTTCTAAATCTGTTGTTTCAGGTGTTATTTATTTAAGTACTTATTTGCTAATTGCATTTTTGTAAAGCATATAAAGGGGTGTCTGGGATTTGCTTATTTTCAAGCAGGTAATGCTTTTAGTGCTTAAAAATGAGTAGATAAGCAGTTAAACACCAACTAAAACTGCTTAATAAAGTAAAAAAGTAAGCAAGTGGTTAAGCGTAAACAAAGCATATAAGCAGTTTCATGCTGATAGTCAGACATGTTGATCCACTTTGAATATAAGCAAATAAGCAATATTAAACTCCATAGAGTAGTTTGTAGTGTTTGGATGGAAATCTACTTATTATAGAGTGATTAACATAATTTCAGTTTGTTCAAGCTTTGGATAGGATACAAAGAGTCCTAAAATGTGAAGAAATTGAAAGTTAGGTTAGTAAACGAGTAAAATAGAGGAGATTTCTAAAAAAATAAGTAGAATAGTAAAGGTGTCGTCATTTCTATAATGCTATTAACCCTTGATTTGTTAAATAGAAGGATGTGATATGATGATTTAAGTATTAGATTATGTAGATGATATTTCAAGTATTATATTATGTGATGCAGATGGGAATATTCTTCAATTTGAGGAAGGGTATTTAGTAGAAACTGTTGTTGAAGGGAATCAGCTAGGGGTTGTGTTTGATTCTATTCGAGTGACATAGGAAGGTGAACTATATGGTGTCGATTCAGTCAATAGCGACATTGTTCGAATCACACCGCCTTTGTCTCAATGTAAGCTTCTTTTCACAACCAAAAAACCCTTTATGACTATTGACTAATACTTAACTGAATCAATCTGTGTTAAATATTCTTTGGTTATTTGTTAATTTAGATAGTGGGGCAAGATTGATTGTCAGGTCATTCCAAGGTTATACTGGACATGTAGATAGAAAACCAAATGATGCCCGTCTTGATCATCCTAAAGGGGTTACTATGGATGATAAAGGAAATGTTTATGTTGATGATACTTGTAATCTCGCCATCAGAAAGATTGGTGAAACAGGTTTGCCATCTCTTTACTAGGTAACAATATTGACAGTCTGACGTTCAAGTAGAATACACAACCACATTTGATCAGTCGCATAGTGTCTATAAACCAGTACTCTTTGAGATTCACTTTGTAGAAACACTTTTGATCACGTGTATGATGTGAGGTGTTAGTGGGGTACTTATGACCAATACAGAATTTGGGCTCATGATCAAACCATGGCAGGTACTATTCTTATCAGAATTCATCAATACTATTGTGACTCAAACAAATCATGTCCAAATGATGTACGTATTCCCTAAAGAACACCTAGTTTGGCCACTTTTAGGGTGTTTGGAACTGTGTTTTAAAAGTGATTACCTGACGTGGAATGATTTAAATCAGATAGTTAGCTAAAAGTAGGGGTTGGAGGAGACAATTTTAGTTGCGCTTCTACCATTTAAAGTTTATAATGTCTTTATCTTACTCTTTTAGCAAAACCAGTATCTATATCGATTAGACTTCATGATTTTAGATTTCTAACTTCTCAATAACATTTGACAACAGAATATAACAGTTATGTTTCTATATCACTGACGACAGTTCTGTACGTATTTTTCAGCAGCAAACCAATGGAGACAACTTTCTGGAATGGCACAACTAAATTAGCTTCACATCAAACCTAATGTATCAGCAAGAGCAACAACTGGGTTCAATGGCTGATGGTGTATTGATAGGTGTGTCACGCGAGTTGCTTCTTTAATGCATGATTTAAGTTGTGACTGTTCCATCTGCTTGGAATAGTTCGGATTTATGATAGACTAAGCTCGGTGCAACGCACGGGTGTCGATAAGCCTCGTATAAAAAAATTGCAAAATACGTACATGACTGCCTCATGTTGGTGTATGATCATGTAGAAAGCTTGAATTTTTCAAATTACTAAATTTATTTTTTTAACTTTTTGTTGATCCCACTTGAATAGATCTTGCTTAGCTTGTAAAAAGATTAGTTGTATTGAATAAATCCAAGACAACTATAGTAGAAACCTTGATTATGAATATCAAAGACTATGCAAAATCTAGTCAATGATACTAAGAAGAATTCTTTATAAAACAGTAACACAAAATCAATAACAAATTAGATTACCAAAATTTCAGCCTCAATATAAAACGAACACTCTTAATAGTGTTAGGGTTTACAAAACCTTGAAGCTATAAACGATTGTATAAAGATATATCAAACTACATGCCCTAGGACCTCCTTTTATACACCAAGGAGTCCTACATGGCTTACAATATATTCCTAAATTATCATGATCTTCTAAACAAATAACTTATACATATCTTTTACCAAAATATCTCATACTTATCCCGTAAGTAATCTTGATAAGCAATCTTCATCTTTATCCTTCTGACAGTAGAAACTCTTCTAGCAGTTGTAATCTTTCAGCAGTTGTAACTTTCATACCAGCAGCATTAACTTTTGTATAAGCAGCACTAACTGTGTGCAAACAATAGTAACTACTTAGAATAATTTCTTTATTCTTCACTGGCAGTACTAAGTTACACTAGCAGTACTAACATATACTAGCAGTACTAAGTTACACTAACAGTAGTAACATTTATACTAGCAGTATTAACTAGTTAGTAGGATTTCTTCTAAGTCTCTAAGCAGTCTTAACTTCCATAAGCAGTAGTAATATACATTAGCAATAGTAACTAACAGTACTAACTACTTAGTATATTTTTCACTAAGATTACTAACAACACTAAATTATGCTTGACAGCAGTAACTCTAACCTTAGCAATGTTAACTTCAAGCAGCATCAAAGGCTTTTAATCCCAACAATCCTCCCCTAAACTTGATGTTCATCTTCTGAATCTTCAAGTTTCATTAAAAGTCTTTCACTATCACCAGGAGGATGCATTCAAACACTTCCAAGATTCTTGCGCTGTTTTGTCATGAGTTTCAGAAGTTTATAGCACATCTCATTCCACTGGTCAGTTTGAAGCTTCTTGTTAAGCATTTTTGTGATTGTTGCAGGTGTGAGAGGGTACTTTTTCTCTACCAGTATAAAGATATGCATGTTTTGAAATCTCACAAAATGAACTCCACTTGAAGAAAATAGCTTCCATACTGTCACATTGTAACCTTATAGATTCCTCCATACTTCACTTTCTACATCAGGTTTAAACATTACTTTCAGATCTCCCCATAACACTCTTTCATATGCCTCTTCTGGCCTTGTATTCCCATGTTTAGCTTTAACCAACTTCTAGAGTGTTTCTAAGTCTTCCCTGTTAATATTTTGAAGCATCCGAATCATAGATGAATACCTTTTTAAACTTCCATCAGCTCTTATCAATTGAAAGTATCCCATATTTCATTCTTTGATGATTTTCCATTCAACTATGACTAGAGGCTTAGTGGTTAGAGGTATAGCATCAATTGCTACCTCATTATCTTGAACTATCTCCATATGTTTTTTCATCTCCGCCTCCTCTTAATAATCATCTCCTTTAGCTTCTACATGTTCATCTATCCTCTGCTTCTTTGAATTATCAGATTCAAGTTCTTCTCTAGCTCTTTTAGAACTTCCTTCTGCTTTTGTCTTACTGCCTTTCACTAACTCTGTATTTATATCTACAAAAGTGTTTACCCTTTTCATCTCTTTATCAAACATCTCCTGGATCTCATCATAACTTTTGCTCTTCAGCTGATTGTGTTTGTATCCATCCATGTTTTTCAAATAGGTAGACATTGTATTTCTCTTTTGTGCCTTAGTTGGTGGCTTGTTCCTTTTCTCTTGAGCTCTTAATGCTGCAAAGTGTTTCTTTCTCTTCTCCAAGAGTTCTACAAACAACTTTGACTTTTCTTCAATACTCAACTGTTCTTGTTCTTCTGTTTGCATTTGTTAAGCCAATTGAAAGTCAGCATCCATCATAGCTTGTGTGTTATCCCATGATTCAATTTAAGCTATGTTGGCTTCTTCTTCCTTTTATCTTGAAAGCCTCTCTTCTTCTTCTAATTCAGCTTGTAGTTGAGATTCAAGATTTCTAGCAACTTCTTCATTAATTGCAATTTGATATTTCTTCTTCAAAGGTTTTTCAGGCTCAACCATTTTTGCCTTGCCTTTGTCTTTAGCCTATGAAAGTTGTAAAGGAGAAACTATTGGTGCAGATGCAGGTGCCTGCTCCTCCTGATTATGAAAGACAATTCCTTTTGTCTTTGGTCTTGAGCTGGCAGGTGTAACTATTGTAGCAGCAATTGTAACAGTCTTGGGTTTTACACTTTTAATCTCTATCAAAGTCTAAGCAAGAGTCAATTCTTCTAGAATTTCAACACTAGCAGTAGTAACTACTTCACCAGCAGTAGTAACTGGATCAGCATCACTAACTGGAATTGAACTTGTAGTTGTAGCAGTATTAACCATAGGCTCTTGAAACACCTCATCACCATTAAGAACACCAGTATCAAACATCAAGTCTTCATCATTTCTCCCTTGAGTCTCATCAATCAAGGTCACCTCTGTATCAGCATCAAGATTAGCTATTTTCCTCCCCTATTTAGATGCATCCTCCTGAGCACCCAAACTAGCATCATCCGAGGATTTAATCCTTCTTGACAAACCAACCTTGTACAATCTTTTTGGATTGTAAGTTTTAGACCTCCTTTTCTTCTCTAGCTTCTTAACTCTCTCCTTCAATGTGGCAATCTCTATAGCTTAAGAAATATTTGTATTTTCCAGGGCAAGAACCCTATTAGATAGTTTGGCATAAAGGTCCATCAATTCATTAAGTTGCATTCTATCCTCACCACTTTGAGATGGATCATAAGAAGGGGTAGACACATGCTCCTCATTGGTAGCCTCATCAATTATAGGCTCTGTAGGACCACTGTCCTTCCTCTGTTTCCTTCTTGACTATTTCTTTTAGGGTCTTGATGTAGATGGTTGAGTAGTAGTGTGATGGGAATCAGTAGGAACTGTTGACCCTTCACCCACTTCTTTAGGAGCTTGAACCATCATAGTTTGAAATAAAGGTGTGATCCTACTAGAAAATCCATCTCCTTCCCTCTTCATGTTAGCAAAAATATTCTTAGTATGGGAGGGGGTAACATAGATCTTTTTATGTTTGGACATATCTTCAACTTGTTTATCCAGGAACAATTGCACAAACCTTTAGATACATTAGAAATTTAACCTCACCTTCTAAGTTCTTTACCATATTATTAAAAATGTACTTGGAAAAGTTAAATATTTGGTTTGTGGCAAGACAGAGGATAGCAGAGGCCATAGTACTACTGAATTCATTCCAGGCAGTTGTCTTAGCACTAAGGCATTGTAGAATTGTATGAATTAAAAACTTCCACTGAGGAGAAAAGAATGCTTTGTAAAAAGTAAGCTTCTGTGTAAGGTTTTCATACCCCATTCTTTTTAGTTCTGCAAAAATGGTAGCAATGGGTAGACAATCTGTTCCTTTAGCATCTTTTAGGTGAAGAGCTCGCCTCACACTTGTTTCAGTAACGATCACCTTCTTCCCATCTACTAGGGCTTGTATCTGCACTTCCTTATTGATAGTTTGTACCTTAGCAGTAGCCCAGAACTGCTTAATACATGAAGTATAGATGGTTGGATTCACCATTAGCGCATATCTAATAGAACTTAAATTCAGAAAATCAATGATTTGCTCAAACCCCTTACTTTCTTCAGGTTAATCTAAGAATGCGACTAGATTATGTGTTTCAGCAAATTTTAGGGTCGACATTGTGATGGGTATTGAGGATTAAAGATGAAATTAAGTTAGGGTTTATGATTAGAGAGTATATCAAAGTGTAAAATCGATCGAATGAGTGATTGAAACTCTGAATTGAAGTATTTATTGAAATCCCCCTTAACAGCATTAACTTGAACTAGCAGTAGTAAGTTAAGTCTGGCAGCATTAACTTAACCAACAGTAGTAAGTTTATGCCTAGCAGCATTAACTAATACTGGCAGCAGTAAGTTTAAGCTTAGCAGCATTAACTAATACTGGCAGCAGTAAGTTTAAGCTTAGCAGCATTAACTTTGATACACCAGCATTAACTCCAATTTCATTCCAAAAAGCATTTCCATCATGAATTTTGACTCTCACAAGCTCTCTTTCTGTTTTTAATCTCATAATATCTCTCATTTCTTTTTCTCACCAATTCACTCTATCTGTTTTTATATCACACAACTCTCTTTCTGTTTTTCAGCTCACTATATCTCTCATTTCTTTTTCTCACCAATTCACTCTATCTGTTTTTATATCACAAATCAAGAGCCCTTTCAGACAGTTTGGTACAAAATTCCATCAATTCCTTTAGTTTCATGTTGTCCTCCCCACTTCCAAGTGTGTTAACTCTTGAGAGAGGTGGATCATTGGACTGTTTAGATGCAGCCTCAAACCTAATTTGAGCTTCTGCACCCCCTAATATGGTATCTTGGCACCTAGGACCACTACCTGAATCAGTTCCCTGAGGAAAAGACTCATTAAGTGTTGCCATGGATTGGGTCCTATTTATGTTACCACTGTCCTGCTCTGCTTCTAAGCTAGAAGCAGTAGTGGCAGCCCTTTCCATTATGTCTTCCCACTCCTTAATGACAGTCTCATCTGCTACAAGGGGAATAGTTCCACTAGACAGAGATATCTCAGTGGGCCTTTTGGCTTTCCTAGGTTTGTGAGTCTTTTTGGGTTAAGATAATGATGGAATAGTGATTGGTTCAATATTAGATAGTGAAGCAGTTGTGGATGTATGTTGGGGTTCAGTGGGATTTCCTGACCCTTCACCCACCTCTGCTTGTTGTTATGTAGCATTTCCATTTCATTACAAGCATCCTTTGTGTATAATCAGCTTCATAGTAACACAATTGACCTCCCCTCAATCAATACTTCAGATGTTAAGCATTCTAATACTTGCAATCAGATATTGAAATCTGCTAACATCAAATGCCTTTGTGAGTAAATCAATAACATTATGATCAGTGTGAATCTTGATCACTTGAATTAATCTCTTCTCATATGAATCCCTGATGAAGTGATGTCTAATCTCAATGTGCTTAGTCTTTGAGTGAAACACTAGATTCTTAACAATGCAGATGGTGCTTTCATTGTCAATGAAAATCTTGGTATTCATGAAATTGTATCCATAATCCAGCACTTGATTTTGAATCCATAACACCTGTCCACGACAACTAGATGCAACTACATATTCTGCTTTAGTAGTAGAGTTGGCAACTATAGTTTGCTTCTTACATTGCCATGAGATCAATCTCCTCCTAAGAAATTGACAACCTCCAGTTATGGATTTCCTGTCTAAACTTGCACTAGCATAGTCACTGTCAGTATAAGCTTCCAAGTTAAATAGTGAGTCCTTAGGATACCAAAGGCCTAATTTAGGTTGACCTTTCAAGTTTCTAAAGATTCTCTTCACAGCATGAAGATGTGAAACTTTAGGTGTGACTTTAAATCTTGCACAAGCACATACAACAAACATTATATCAGGCCTAGAAGCTATTAGATACATCAATGATCCAATCATTGATCTATATAAGTGAACACCAACATCTTCAGCTTCTTCATCTTTGAGCAATGGCTTTGAAGTCTCCATAGGAGTACTTGTAACAACCCTATTTTCATATATCAGTGGAAGGGTCATTTAGGGTGCTACGTGTTAATACAATAACTCAAGCATAGAAAACGACTCGAAAGGAGACGCTTTAAACAAATTCATTTGAAATAAAATTTTACATCATAGGTCCCAAATTGTTCATAATTCATACAACATTTTTGAAATATTCTTCGAATTACTTTTATTTAATGGGACTTCAAAATATTTGGTTTTCCATAAGCGTTAACCAAAATCTCCATCGCCGAATTACCTTCAAGGACCTGAGATAAAACATGCTAAAACGTCAACAATAATGTTGAGTGAATCCATAGAGTTTATATTTATAAACAATAAAATTCTTTCGAACACAAGTATCATTTCTCAAAATTATCAGGATATAACGATGTGGATCAGACAACGTTATAGGGGGATTATTATAAGCCTCATGAATCGAACGTTACCATTTCATAAAAATGCCCACTATACACCCTCGCTATGAGTGTATCTTATTCTCTATACAACGCATCCGTAGTGTCATTTTCCCGACACGAGACGATAGCTAGTCATCACGGATTGGAGGTGGTAATCTCTAAATAGTAGTATTCCTTGTATACGCGTATGCCATTACCCGGCAATTAACAATTCATGATTTCCGCGGGTCTTTTGTCTAGCGAATTAATTCCAACTTATAATAATCAAGGCTACTAGCATACATTCAAGTCCCTTGTGTTCTATTTTAAAAAACAAGCATGTTATCTCCTTCGCGGGTTTATAAATCAATTCTAATATTAAAATGCGAGGCTATGAACTCACTTGGTGATGTCGGACGAGAATATCGATGAATAAAAACTTCGGACGTAAGCGCGTCGATCAACCGAGACCTATACCAATTGTAATGGGTCTTAGGTTTCTAGCCGATAAAATTAACGATGACTCGTAAAATAAATAAGTATGTATATATATACATGTATCTTATATGATGATCATGACCCAAATGATTTAATTACTTCACACTTAGGTTTTTCTAGGTTCTTAACTAGTTTCTATTTGCCATTTTTACTCTTATGGTCCAATATATCCCAAAAAGCCCAATAGGCCCATAAGTAAGTCCATTAAATGTTTAAGTTGATATTATTAACCCAAGACCAGGTCTTAGCCCATTAATTAAGCCCAAATGGGTTGGGCTTAAAGCCAAGTCCAATATGTCCATTTTAATACATTGGGCCTAGTGGCCCAATCAGGCCTTATGGCCCATTTAAGCTTGTAAATGAGTCTTATTATAAATTTTCGGGTTCTCGAGGTCGGGACATGTTTATTATCAGTAAGTTAACTTTTAAAAACTCCCAAGAAGTGGGTCCTACCACCTCGGGTTTTAGTTGTAAAAACGTTTTATCATTTATAGTGTTCGTGTAGACGTAAAATTTTATATACGTTTAGGTTTACGAAAATAGTCGTATTTTAATAACCGTAAATGATATAATTGAAAACTTTACATCCTTAGTTTCATATTTAAGTATATATTACAGATCCAAGGTTACTTTTATACTTATTTTAAGTATACATATACTTATGATCAAATCACTACACAAAGGTCAAGTTACAACTTTGGACTGAAAACTCACTTTCACCATTTTTGATGCCATTTACAAACCATAATGAATTGGTTGATCATCCAATTGGTACAGAACCTACATGATTTTATCTAGGTCTCATAGTTTTAGGTTTTTAGCCAACTCAGTACGTAAGTATGACTTTTTGTGCCATCTGTACAGCAAGGTCAGAACTGATGTCTTTTGGTAAAATGGTCATAACTTATTCAATTTTTACTTTCCATTGAGTATCCAATTAGCCATATGTTCATAACTCAATTCTCTACAACCTAGGTAAATCAAATCAACCATTAAGCCAACCCAAAAATCCAGAACTTGCTGTTAACAACAGCCCTAAATTTTCAATGATTTCTAGCAAGATTTAATAATTGATTTAGTCATTTCTTACCTAGATCTATGCATGCATGTATCATTTTATTTCTTGATCATCATTTACAATACATGTACATACATAAAATGAAATCAAAATAAACTTAAACAAGTCTCATTAAATCTTTTACCATAAGAAAAGTGTAGACAAGATCACAATGATCAAAACAAGAACAAGCTTGATGAAGGCTTCAACTCCAAGCTTAATCTCCACCCAAATTACTTTTGATCACCATTTTATTTACCCATTGCATGTCGTATATTTTTAGTGGAAAACGTAGGAAATAACGAGGGGATTCGGAAAATATAAGTTGTTCGGATTGCATGTAATTTTTCCGGCGACCACGGCGGTTTCCGGCGGCGGTGACCGGCGGCCGACGGCGGCGGTGGCGGTTTCCGATGACCGGAAAAGTTTTCCGGTGGTGGTGGTGGAGCTAGAGAGAAAGTGTGTGTTTTATTTTATAAAAATGAAGGAAATGAGGAAGTAAACTTCCTTATATATGTCTTGCACTAGTTTGGACTTTTGACAATAATAGTCCTCCCCTCTTTTCAAAAATTAGTTTTTGACACATGAACTTTTTACTTAAATAAAAATCAACTATCGTGGCTCGGGATTAAACTTCCAAGACCATTTTTATTTTCCGTTACACTTTTATTTTAAACTTCTAACATATATAAAATGTGTAATTTTAAAACTACTGTAGGCTCAAGACAAGGAAAAACATAAGACTGACGTTTGTAAAAATATTTAATTTTCAAATTGCACATTCGATAATAAAATACGAAATAATTATTTATGACAAATAATATTTTAAATGTCGACGTTTGTTATGAAAACTCACAAAATAAAACGAATCGCTAACATTGTTATTTTACGGCATTTTTGAAAATATATAACGCCGTGCCTTACGTAGAATTCGCCAACGGTTCTTTGTAAACGTAGCGTAATTTACGGAATGTTAAGCACTAATTCTCCGGTTAGTGTGAATGAGTTAATATTTCAACATAAAAATGAAAATTATAATTAATACTCGAGAGATAATAAATAAACGATCTGAAATTAACTGTATTGTCACAGGCATTTCCCCCTAAAAAGGGAATCTTCCGTCCCTGCTTGATCAAATTCATCTTGTCGTCTCGCTTATTATTAAATTCAACTGGGATGAGGGTTATTTCTTCCAATCTGACTTCCTCCATTTACCAAGTATATTACGGTCCACGACTAGGGTTTCCATTCGGATTGTTAATATAGGTATTGACGTGCTTAAGTTGCTTTACTTCTCTATCCATAATTTCAATGGGTTCTTTGATGAAATAAAACTTCTCGTCGATCCTTAATTCGTCAAGAGGAATAATAAGATCTTCATCTGATAGACACTTCTTCAAGTTCGAATCATGGAATGTATTGTAAAGTCCTTGAAGCTCTCGGTGTAATTTCAGTTTATATGCCTCTGGACCGACTCTTGATAGAATCTTGAATGGTCAATTTAAACCGGGACTTTACTTCCACGTTTTCCAAATTGTACATAACTCCTTTACACGGTGATTATTTCAGCTTATAACTTTTCTCTCCTCCTCGAACTCCAAAGGTTTACGTCTCACACCCGCATAACTTTTCTGTCTACTACAAGTAGCCAATAATCGGTTCTTGATTTGCACAATCATTTTCGTCATTTCACGAACATATTCGGGTACGTGAGTTGGACAATCTCCAAACTCTCACTTAACTTATTGGTGATCGACATTTCTTTGTATAATAGATATTCGAATGGTGCGGCTTTAATTTCTAGCGGATTGTTGTTATTGTATGGAGAATTCAGCCAAATTGGTAAGTGTTATTCCCAGCCACTTCAAAGCAATCACACAAGCAAGAATCATGTCTTCCAATGTCTGATATTGTTCTTCACATTGAACATCAGTTTGAGGATGATAAGTAGTGGACTCATATCCAATT
This sequence comes from Tanacetum coccineum, assembly GCA_026074375.1. Lineage (NCBI taxonomy): Eukaryota > Viridiplantae > Streptophyta > Magnoliopsida > Asterales > Asteraceae > Tanacetum > Tanacetum coccineum. The sequence continues at coordinate 56,884 of BQNB010004697.1, read as the reverse complement.
TTCATCCCTAAGTTTGAAAGGTTCTCAAATATCCGAATGCAAATATAAAACGTGGGGTTCTAGGTCCGATATAATGCGTCTCGGGCACCTCGTTGCCTAATGGAAACAATCGCCTTCAAATAAAATCAGTAATGCCTCTACATTTGAAAACTTTCTTCATCGGTTTCTAGTGGTAGATTTAGGCATTCTAGGTCACAATGGACCAATAACGACGTCATATCCAGATGATGTTCTTGGTGCTTTAAAATGAAATCATTGTTATTTTTATCCTACTTCCAAACTAGGGATTTCAGGTTGTGGTTGTAATCCTGATAGCTTTTGATGTTCGGCTTTGACTTTAGCACAAGTCAAGCACTTACTGACATAAGTCGCAATGTCAGCCTTCATACTCGGCCACCAGTATAACTTCTTCAAATCATGGTACATTTTTTTTCTGGTCCAGGATGAATGAAATATTTTGATTTATGAGATTCCAACACGATTAGGTCTCTCCAATTCACTCATTAATGGCTCCACCTTTGCCGCGATGAAATCCTTCGGCACCTATATTTTCCTCCTTGCACGCTTCAACTTGTGCATTTCGAATTTGTTTAGGTAAATTGTTATGCACCGTCACTACTAAAGCACGCACTCGTATTGGTTCTTATCCTTCTTGCTTAACGCATCAGCGACAACATTCGCCTTTCCCGGGTGATAACGAATAACACAATCGTAATCACTACAAGTTCTATCCATCATTACGCTGCCTCATTTTTAGCTCGTTTTGATCCAAAATATATTGTAGGCTTTTGTGATCGGTGAATACCGTACACTTAGTACCGTATAAATAATGTCTCCATAGTCGAAGAGCAAAAACCACCGCTCCCAATTCCAAGTCATGGGTCGTTGTAGTTTTCTCATTCTTTATTAGTTGTCTGGCGGTTGGACGCAATCACTTTTCTCGTTGCATTCCAATACAGCTCCAAAACCTTTAGAGGGATGCATATCACAATACATAACAAATCTTCGCTTCTTTGTGGTAGTGTATAATATTGGCGTACTATTACAATTTCAGCTTCTAATGTTTGAAAATGCCTCTCTTCGTCTTCCCCATTACAAACTGGCTTATTTTTCTGAAGTGAGTTAGTTATGGTTTGGGTATATTTGAGAAATACCTCCTTAATAATCCAAGTTAGATATAATAGCCTGCCCAATCCCCAAATAATTGTCGCACTTTCGTCTGGTGTGTCGGTCTGCAGCCCAATTTTTAATGGGCTCTACTTCTATCTTTGCAGGCATTCAAACATAAAAATTCTATTACTATCAAATTCACATGGCCTAGGATAGCACGGAATCAAGCAAAAAAATCACATTTGATAACTTAGCGTATTAATTTTTGCTCTTAGCAATTAGATATGTATTCAAATGTTCACCTTGTTCCTTCTTTATTTTTGGAATTAGACTCACGTACGTCATCAATGAATTACACAGTCACGAACTTATCATAGATACGACTTGCACACGCCGATTCATACAAGTCCTTGATTTGATGAGTGCAATTAGTTAGTACAAATACGGGCAATTACTGAAACTATAATGTTCATTATCAAGTTTTGAATGCAGTAATTCGAATATCTTTCTCGCGGACACGAAGTTGCGATAACCCGGCACGTAGTATCATTTTAGAATATACACTATGATCCTTGCAGTTCTGAATCATAATAAGTCATCTGATCATTGGTAACGGATACTCGATTCTTGATCGTCAAATGTGTTTTAGTTCGTCGTAATCATGCACATTTCGAACAATCCATCCTTCTTCTTCACGAACAATACCGGAGCTCCCCTCGGTGACGAGCTTGGTCGAATAAATCCTTTCTCCAACAACTCTGGTGGTTGCTTGGACAACTCCTTCATTTCAGATGGTGCTAAACGATATGGCGCACGCGCCACAGGTGCAGCACCGGGAATACGATCAATACAGAATTCAACTTGCCTGGGTGGCAGAAGTCCAGGTAATTCTTCAGGAAATACCTTTAGAGAATCTCGAATGACAGGAACATCTTTAAATCGCTTCTCCTTCGATATCGTTCCGGGTATTGAGAGAGGAATAGCCTCACAACCATTTCGATATACTTTCGAGACCTTAATGCACGAAACGATCTTCAAACGGGGATTATTTCTATTTCCTTCGATAATCAACGCCTTATCCTGCTCCTTCCTGGGGAATCATAACTTTTTTCTCTTCGCATCACATTTGATTGCGGCTCTAGATGTGATAAACAATCCATACCTATAAGTGATATCAGAACTTCCTAAGTTTTATTACTTAAATCGATTGGAATAAGAACGGTTTATTAGTTTAAGTGTAACCCTATTAAATACGATTTAGTACTTACTACTTTTTGGCGGTCAATTCGACTTCATAGCTAGTATCTATTATCCATCCTGTTCAATATCAATAAGGAAATAAAATTTGTAGACATAAAATTTTATCGGTACGAATCAAATAATCGCAATAGCTTAATTATTATTGTGTAAGAAGTACCAGTAACGACATTCGGGATCTTGCTGTTGCATTCATCTCCTAACTTATAAGTACCTCCATGGTTGTTTCCACCTTGCCCATTCCTTCTCAACTTAGGGCAATCCTTATTTTTGTGCCCTTTTTCATTGCAATTTAAAGCAATTCATATCCCTTATCGAATCAAGGGAATCAAAAGATAGAGTTAGCAATTAAAGGGCGAAGTCAACGCGTGATTCACACGGGCGGATTTTGGGTCAAAATAAAGACGAATACCATAATGGATATGCATAAACCCTATACTTTCATAAGTCGTTATTCACACCCGAAGGCATCACGGATCTTTACCCGCATTACTCAAAGGAGGATTGTCGAAAAGAAAGGATAGGACATCATAACTTCAAGTCGGGTATCAATAGTCAGATAATTTGGATTTACAGTGTCCAAGAAGTATTTATGTTGAGAAGTAAGGAAAATGAGTGGTATAATAATCTATTGTCAAGTAAGACCGCATCCACAGATGGTTAATTTGATTGGGAAAAGGATAAGCATACATATGCAGATATCCCTACTTGTACCGCTTGCAAACCATACAAAATCTTGATTTTTTAGAATTACAGTTAAAAATTGATCTTTATCAAAATCTTACGGTGACTACTATTCAGCCTTGCATGGCTCCTTCCAAATTATACGTAGGTGCACGAATATGTTTAATTTTGGCAATAGCAATGCAGCTGATCAGTTCGTCAAACTTATGTTCATCATATTTAAATGTATAACCATACTTAAATTACTTAGATAGAAACTCAAAAATGATTGTCATGAACCGTTTCATAGTATGAAAGTAATTTATTTACACGATGTTTAATAAAAAAAATTTTATGGTGTTAGCAACTATATATAATTCTCAATTAATAATAACTCATAAAATGATGACATTTAATTTTCTCAGTGATTATTATATTAACGTATAAACATAAGTGGTTTGCTTCAGCGTATGAAGAGTGGTTTCACAAAATGAAAGGGTGAAATGATTACAATATGATAGGAAATGAGTTTAGCCAAATATCATGAGATCCATGATATCGATGGCAGATTGTGAATACGAGGGAGACAGAAGTTACATCGCAATTTTTAATTCATATTGTGTATTCATTCACTGATTGATCAATCAATAGGAAACCACTTAAAGAAATAAGAAAAGAAAGATATCAACGACTCACGTTATATTTTAGAAAATCAAAGATAGTCATTTCATTAATCCACTAACGAGTATAAGTTGTATGTCACACATTAATGGCACCATTAAGCTATACCATCTCCTAAGACCTAATTCTACCTAAGGTCTATCTCAAGTGTAGTTTAGTGATTTAAAAAGACATACCTACTAATACGATTAACTAATCTTCTAAGAGTCACTAGGTGGTCCACGTGTATCTGGAGGTCCCTTGTGTCCAATTAAAATGAAGATTTCTTCGATTTTCGTTCTCGATCGCTCAGTCCTCTCAATCAGTGGAATGGTGGTTAGGACAGTACATGCGAAACCATCTCCATATAAACCTCTTGTTCCACCCATAAAGATGCAGTAATCTCCTCTAATCACATATCTCACTCCATAGAGACCATCTCAAACTTCTTCTCTGCCCTCAACCAACTTCTTCGTCGAAGTAGCATTCTCCAGCTCTCTAAATCACGTCACCTCTCTAAACTTCACCCAAATACAATGCACAACGTTTCCCAAATCCTGATCAGTATCTCTCTCTTTTTTCGCGATCGTTTCTTTGATTTCAGAAGGAGCAATCTCAGTTTGGCATTTGCCCAACTCAGCTTCAGGGTACTCTTAGATCGTGTTACGGGACGACTATAAATCCATTCTCAATGTCCAGGTCTGTCATTCCACAGACTTATGCTGAATTCTTGCGCCAGATGATGGCTATCCCTGTCCTCAAGTACACCTCGGGAAAGTCCGCGAACAGCTAAGGCCTTTGGGTTATAGTCCATATGTGTACTCGGGTTTTTTGCAACATCGGCCTCCTCGTCCTCTAACTCAGAATCGGATGATACAGAATCAGATGACTCCGCATTAGGTGGCTCTGCATTAGGTGGCTCAGAATTGGATGACACACCTCCAGGTGGCGGGGTTTTGTCACCCTCCACACCCCCTCCCCCCCACCCACCCCCACCCCCACCACCACCACCCCCACCCTTCAATTCATAGGAAATATCAACTCAGCATCGTCATATGAGCTCAATCTCAACATCTTCGATCTTCATCTCCTCATTATTAACACCTTCATTTACACCATCTTTCTCCTCTAACCAACCAATCATAACACCGGGCTGATGTAGATCAACATGTAGGGAAAATAGATTTACAAGTCCATTATTCGGTTCTGGTTCTTCTTCTGGGTCTTCTTTTGGATCTTCTTCCGGATCTTCTTTCGGGTTTCTTTACTCTTTACCCCTCTAATCAAATAATCTCATCAATCGGGAATGTTAACCATTACATTGGGATCATGGGCATCCACAACGTGGTTCGGATCGGGAAATAACTGGGTTTTCTTCGGGAATAGCTTCGTTTGGTTCGTTAGGGGGGTTAGGGTTCTTCATGACAATCCGCGTCGTATAAATATCTCGTATTAGTATTAAAAATTATCCATTATCAACATTTATATTCAAAATAAATGAAAAAGTCATATACAAACATATATTTTTTCCCATATATATATCTGATAAATAAATCCTTCTCATTCCTTGTACCGTCGGTAATCGGAGATTTCTATTGCACCGTTTGTCAAAATATTTAAAAAATTCTTTCCGATCATTGTTCCTTTCTTGAAAATCTTTTGGTCTCTCTATAACTTAGCTCTTGATACAATCTGTTACAACACCCATTTTCATATATAAGCGGCAAGGTCATTTGGGTGCTACGTTGTTAATACAATAACTCAAGCATAGAAACACCGACTCGAAAGGAGGACGCTTTTTAAAACACATTCATCCAACCATTAAAAGTTTACTCATATGGTCCCAAATTGTTCATAATTCATACAACATTTTTGAAATTTCTCTCGAATGACTTTTATTTTAATGGGCCTTCAAATAATATTTGGTTTTCATTAGCGTGTATCCAAAATCTCCCATCGAAGATTTACATTCCTTCAAGACACTGATAGGATGTCACTTGCGTAAACGTCAACAATTGTTGAGTGAATCCATAGAGAGTTTGATTATAAACACAATAAAATTCTTCCGAACACAAAGTCATATTTCTCTAAATTATCAGGATTTATTACGATGTGGATCAGACAATGTATAGGGGATTATTATAAGGCCTTATGAATCAAAACGTTACCATTTCATAAAAATGCCCCACTATCACCCTCGTATGATTGTAATCTTATTCTTATACAACGCAATCAGTCAGTGGTCATTTTGCCCGACACGAGACGAAAGCTTTCGTCACGGATTGGAAGGTGGTTAATATCCAAAGTACTATTCCTTGTTTAAGCGTATGACATTACCCGGCAAATTAACAATTAATGTGTTACGCGGTCTTTTGTCTTGCGAGGTTAATTCCAACTTATAATAATAAGGTCTTTAGCATACATCAAGTCCCTTGTGTTCATTTTTTTTAAAACAAGCATGTTATCTCCCTCGAGGGTTTATATATCTAATTCACTATTTAAAAATGCGAGGCTATGAAACTTACTTGGTTGATGTCGGTATGTGATTATGATGAATTAAGACTACTCGGACGTTAAGCGCAGTCAGATCATCCGAGACATATTTACCTATTGTATTGGTCTTACGGTTTATCTAGCCGAAAAAAATAAAATTAACGAGTGACTCGTAAATATAAGTATGTATATATATACATGTATCTTATATATGATCATGAACCCAAATGATTTAATTAATTCACAATTAGGTTTTTCTAGTTCTCTTAACTAAGTTTCTTATTTGCATTTTTACTATTTATGGTCCATTATATCCCAAAAAGCCAATATGACTAAGTAAGTCCATTATATGTTTATGTTGATATTTTTTTCCAAGACCAGTTCTTTGCATTAATTAAGCCCAAATGGGTTGGGCACTTAAAAGCATAGTCCTATATGTCACATTTTAATACATTGGGCATAGTGGACCAATTAGCTTTATGCGCCATTTAGCTTTGTATAATGTGTCTTATTATAAATTTTTGGTTCTCGTGGTCGGGGACATGTTTTTTATTCATAAGTTAACTTTTAAATTCCCAAGAAGTGGGTTCCTTCCACTCGGGTTTTAGTTGTTTGAATATACGTTTTATCATTTATAGTGTTCGTTGTAGACGTAAAATTTTATATAGTTTAGGTTTACGGAAAAATAATCGTATTTTAATAATCGTAAATGATATAATTGAATAATTTACTCCTTTAGTTTTACACATTTATAAAGTAATATATTACTGATTCCATGGTTACTTTTTTATACTTATTTTAAGTATACATATACTCCCATGTGCAAATCACACCATAGGGTCTAGTTAAACTTTGGATTCGGAAATCTCACATTCACCATTTTTTGTATGCATTTACAAACCAATAATGATTGGTAGATCAATCCAATTGGTACCTAGAACTATCTGATTTTATCTTGGTCTTCATAGTTTTTGGTTTTTAGACAACTCAGTTCTTTAAGTATGACTTTTTGTGCCATCTGTCACACCAATGTCAGACTAATGATGTTATTTTGTGTAATTGGTCTTACGTATTCAACTTTTTACTTGTACATTGAGTTTCCTATTAGCAATATGTTTCATAACTCAATCTCTACTTTCTAGGTAAATCACAATTAACCATTTAGCCCAACATAATTCCCATATAACTTGCTGTTAACAACAGCCCTTAACGTTTTCTAATGATTTCTAGCATGATTTAATAATTGATTTTAAGTCATTTCTTAATCCCCCAGATCTAATGCTATGCATGTATAATTTTATTTTTGATCATCATTTACAATACATGTACATAATAAAATTGAATCAAATAAACTTAAACAAAGGTCTCATTAAATTTTTCCATAAGAAAAGCTGTTAGACAGATGACAATGATGTCAAAACAAGAACCAAGCGTGATGAAGGCTTAGCTACCAAGGCTTAATCTCCACCAAATTTCTTTTGAAGTCACGCCATTTTTCTATGATTACCATTAGCTTTTCGTATATTTTTAGTGAAAAAGTAGGAAATAACGAGGGGGATTCGGGAAAATATAAGTTGTCGGATTGCATGTAATTTTTACGGCGTGTCATGCGCGGTTTTCGGCAGAGGCGGTTTGACGGCGGCAGACTGGCGTGGCCACCGCGGGTGTGGGCGGGTTTTCGATGAAGGATATGTTTTCCGGTGGTGGGGGGTGGAGATTGAGAGATAAGGGTCGGGGGGTATTGGTTTTTTTTTATAGGTTACGGTAATTTGTTGGTGTTAGGATAATTACATTTGTTTGGTCAGTGGTGACTTTTTTGGGAGGTCATGTTGTAGACAGCCACGTTGGTTGTTTGGTAGTTTGGTAGGGTATGTAGTTAGTGTATGTTGTGATGGTTCACTTGTTTGGACTGTGGTTTGTCTGTTTGTTGAGTGGACTACAACTATTGGCTAGATTGTTCGTTTTGGGTGGTGGGGGTAGTATTGTTGGTTTTATGGGGTCGGTGATTTGTTTTAGATAAGTGAGAGGGGGCGACTGGGGAGGGGAGTTAGGGCTTAAGCGTTGGGTTGGTCGATATGGGGTTCGTATGTAGGTATTGTTGTGGTTTGTGGAGAGGGTGGGTTGGTGTATCTGGTTGTTATGTTTTGCTGGGGTGACTATTCAGTTTGTAGGTTGAGGGGTTTTGGTTGTTTGGTGGGTTACAGTCGTTTGTTTGTATCTGGGGTGTGCAGTCTATGTGTGCTGGTGTGGCGGTCGCTAAGGAGCATTGAAGGGGTATTTAGGTCAAAAGGACGGCGTAGCTTGTCTGGGGGGTGTGGGTAGTTTGTGTGTCTGTGTTGATGTATGTGGTGTTATATTTGTGTTACGATGTAGATTGCTTGTGGTGATGAGAGACTTGGTTGTTATAGAGGTATTCCGTATATACTACGTTGATTGTTGATGATGATTATTAATTTTTTTATGTGATGATCAAATCATATTGTAAATGTCGACGTTTGTTATGAAAACTCACAAAATAAAACGAATGCAACAAAGTTATTTCTACGGCATTTTTGAAAATATAAACGTCGATGCCTTACGTAGAATTCGCCGGTTCTTTGTAAACGTCGCGTAATTTACGAATGTAAGCACTAATTCTCCCAGTTAGTCATGAGTTCATATCTCAACATAAAAATGAAAATTATAATTAATACTCGAGAAATAAATAACGATCTGAAATTGACGGATTGTCACAGATAATCAATCCATTGAGCGTGCTCGTCTCATTGGGATTGGATTTGTGTTGAATTTTATGAAGTTCATTTCGTTCACTTTTGGTGACAAGCAAATGATTTCGGTGATTGAATCGGTTTCGCGTTAATTGTGTAAGTAATTATACGTATACGTATTTTTGTGTTAGTAATTTAAGATAAGTTTAGGTTTTAGAGGTTAAGTTAAGAGAAATGAGTTATTTGATGGAGAAATTTCATTTTCTAATCTTGTTACAATTTAGTTTTTTAATTTTCTTATATTCTAGTTGTATCCAACTATGATGGTAAGTGTATAGTGGTTATTAGAGAATTATTAGAGTTTATAATGAAATTAATGGAGTTTTTTATAGAATGAAGACTTTCTATTTTTAGAAAGTGAATTTGGAAATGAAAAGTTATTTTTAGAAAGTAGTTTTCAAGTAAAATGGTTTAAAAAATTAGCTTAGGTTTTTATAAAACTTAAGGTATAAAGATAATTAATTAATTAATAAAAGAAAAGAAAAAAAAATATGTTTTTAGGCACGAATAGTAAAATCCGAAAATTAGAAAGAAAAAAAAAAGAGTTTGAATTGAAATCAAATTGTAATTAGAGTTATCTAGGGATTTCCTTGTGGCCTATAAATACCAAACTAATCCCAAACCCTTCCCCTCATTTTCTAATCTTGTTCAATTCTAGTTTTAATTTTTAATTCTAGTAATCCAACATGATGGATTAGGGTTATAAATTAGGAGTTATAAATTAGGAGTTATAAATTAGGATTTATAAATTAGGGTTCTTAGGTTTCTGGAAGTTTATGATGTGTAGGTCGTGTTTGATCATTAGTTTAATTGTTTACATGATTGGGATTGTCGGATAGGGTTTAATCTTTGAGGATAGTCGTTTAATTCACTTTAGAAATTTAGTCAGAGTTGTAGAGGTCATAACTTGGTCATAAAAGATCAAATAAATAATTTACAATATACTGGAGATAACCTCAGAGAGTCTACTTTCCAGAAAAGTTGGCCTGTTAAGTTTTTATGGTCGGGAAGTCGGTCAAAACGGCGTTACAAAATCAGTGTGTAAAACAGTGACGAATTTCAGTTTTGGTTTTATTTTTTCTAAAAATACTTAGACGTCTCGTTAGAGGCTCTAAATCACGTGGAAGTTATTTTATATATTGTGTGTGACCTCAGAATTTTTTCTAAGTAGTTTATGAAGTTTAAGTTGGTTATCTAACGTCATACTTTTAGAAGGTCAGATTCTGGACGAATTCTGGACACATTGGATTAAGGAATTTCTAAAGGGTATTTGAAAAAAGGTAATGGCTTTGGGAGAGCTATGAGAGGTTCATAAGGCATATAAGTATCATGGTGAATTTTGGTTTGAATTATGAGAGTGTTTAAGTGGTGCGTTTAGGACGCGTAAGTGGGTGTAAAATTCTGCTTAAAACCAGAAAGTGCAAAGTGTAGTATCAAAGTCTAAATGGAATATGTAAGAGTGGGTAAAGGTTTTAAATAAGAATAGGACTATGATGGTAGCTTATAATGTGTTTAATTGTTTAGATTGTTCGTGAAGTTTTGTGAAGTTTTGTTGGATCTTTTTGGAAGCTAAGCATCAGGTGAGTTTCATAGTCCCACTTTTAAATGTTTTTTTACATTGGGATGGAAGTGATGCAAAGATGTTTTGAATGTGTTTAATCGCTGCGATTATTTGGTTTTACTTGAGGCATGAACGTTTATGTGGTTATTATATGTGGTATGCTTAATGTTGTTATGATTTTTGTGTGATTCCGGTTAAAGGGTAGTGCTTCTACCTATTCCAAATCCAATTGGAGGATTGAAATAAGATCCCATTTTTGTGTGATTCCGATTAGAGGGTAGTGCTTCTACCTATTCCAAATCTAATTGGAGGATTGAAATAAGATCCCATTTCTGGTGATTCCGGTTGGAGGGTAGTGACTCTACTCATTCCAAATCTAACTGGAGGGTTGAAATAATACTCCATTCTGTGTGATTCCGATCGGAGGGTAATGGATTACCCCAGTTTTGTTATGTGGATCGTGGGCACGTTTCGTCCTGTTATATGATGATTGGTGAGTTGTTATGTTACCTATGTGATTGCTAGATTAAATGTTCTGCCTTGATATGTTTGTTAAACGCAGACTAATTGTTTTATTTTAAGATTGTTTTGGCTTGTCTTAAACCTAATGAACTATTTCTATCAAAAAGAGTTAATTGTCTCTGAACAAGACTGCATTGATATAAATGTGATGTATTTTTGGCCATCATTATTTTCATGATTTTGAATAATCCTTTCTAATATAAAAATATACGTTAGAAGCTTAGATCAACTGAGTTGGTATTGTGGATGAGAAGATGTGGGATAATATGAAAAAAAAATATGAGGAGACTGCTAGGGTTGCATGGGAGTTCGCTCCTAAATTTGTTATATTTTTGCATGAATCTTTGTTGAATGCTTTGGTTTTTATTAGGATTGTGGATTTGTTATTCTTGTATTGGTGAGACCCCTTTTCATTAATACAAAATGTTGTTTTTGGTTTTCGATATTGTCATGACACATTGTGTCTTATGACTCAGTTATGCATTTAGTATTTCTCTATTGTTGACACCATTGTGCTGTGATGATATCCATTCTCGTTATGCCTCGCGTTTCCGCCTTGGCGGGGTGTGACAAGGATGTTGTGAAAGCCCTGAAGAAATTGGTGTTTTTTAGTATGGCCACAACAATCGGGAAGATAGGATTCCTCTTAGACTTTTGTACATCAAGTATGCAGTTACTCTTCCGATGGGCACCCATTTGCTCGACGGCAAAATTTGATCATCTGTTCTGGTTGGTGGTGCAATAGCAGGAGCTTGTTCAGCAGGAGCATCATTCGCAGGAATGTTCATGTCAACCATAGTATCTGCATAAGTAGATCCAACAGCAGGACATACATACTGATATATGATGTTAGTTGGGAGCAATTGCTCAAAGGGAAATCAACCTTGGAATGAGTTGACCCAAAGATATTTGACAATTTGCTAAACCAGACTAATGACAACTCGCTAAGTGGTCCTGTTAATGATCCTCAACTCGCTACAGACAACTCGCTAGACCACTTAACTCGCTACCAAATTGGTTTCAATTTGAAATAGAGAGTTGAATATTATAGTAAATAAAAATCTTCTTTAACTCGCTAAGGGGTAGCGAGTTGCCTGCACACAATTAAATAAATAGAGGAAATTCAACTCGCTAAGGACAACTAGCTAATGACAACTCGCTATGAATATTCTTATTAAAATACTTAACTCGCTATTAAATTTGGAAAATTTGAAATGGCGAGTTGAATATTTTAATAAAAATAAAATCTTCATTAACTCGCTACTGGTTAGCGAGTTTCCTGTTCATGATAATATAATATGATTAACTCGCTAACCTTCATTACAACTCGCTAATAAGCAACAAAAGAAACTTGCTACCAAAAAAAATCCTAACTCGCTACATAGCACAAAACAATTCGCTAAGGCCTAACATCACACAAACCAGCAAAGGGGATCAAGAAAGCACATGAATAACGCTTAGACTACATTATCAACCTCTTAGCAACATTCAGTAACCTCAAACAACAGCAAACATCTAAATTTTGACCCTAAAAAGTCAACATAAGCCACGAAAATCAACAAGATCCCAAAATAATGAAAGTAAATCCAATTTAAACACAAACGAGGCATCATTTATTCATCCTAAACCTATCCCAGCAAATAACATATCATTCCAATCATTAACGAAGATTTAGATGATAAATAAAGGCGAAATCATTGATTTTGAGCGATTTAGAGTGATTAAGGCAGCCACGATCTGGATATATGATGTTAACAGGATATAGAACATTATATAAAAGGTACCTTAGCAAGAATGGACACAGAAATCACAAATCAAGATATGCTTCAAAGTAGCGAGTTACGAGAGAGGGTTTTTTGAGAAAAGTTTGACTGAATTTTGCAAGGTTTGACCAACAGTAACTCGCTAGCTCTTTTTATACCTTTTAAGATTCACATATTGGCAGTTTTGGTCCCTACACTTTCAAAGTCCATTACTTTGAGGTTTAATGTATTAATAAGGTTAGAACAAGTTTCAGAATAGGCACAAATGGTCCTTATAGTTATACAAGCCTAGGAAACATTTAGCAAATATCACACAAGCCTAGGAAACATTTAGCAAATATCACATAAGTCCCTAAACACACAAGTTATTGACAAATTTGGCGCTTTGAGTTAAAATAAATTTAACTCCTCTTCAAAATGTAACCCTGTTAAATACAAAAACCTTTTATCAATTAATTATTTGATGAATTAAAATGCCCGTTAGATGTCATAAATTTGAAAACACTCTCCCCTTCAATCAATGACCCGTTTTCTATTTAAAGAGCTGTAGTCGTTGATTGAGTGTCAAATTTTGAAATAATTCAAGTCCAATAATATTTTCAAATAACATTTTCCACCGTTGGTAACACAAATAATTTTCTGAAGAATCATAGACGAAAAATCATTTGGTTAAAGAAAGAAGACTTCTCTTTTGTATCAAGAAATAATACACTAAAACGTACATTAGATTGAGGGGGCACGGATATAAAGTAATCCATGCCCGGGAGAAATTAATCACCTGTTGTCAGGAACAGCCGTCTTTTTTGCGACATGCGTTCCTTAATTTGAAAAGCCAGCTGCAGTCTGAAATAACTGCAAACCATAAAGAGATGTTTTGAAAAGTTTAAACTTCCGTTCGAGCTTCATTTAAAGACCCGTGTCATTATTGAATGACATTTCTAGGTCCGTAAATATTATCGATAAACATAAGACATGTCTTGAAAAACTATTTTTGGTATTTTCTATTTTCTGATTTTTTTTATGGTTTTGTAGGTTTTATATTTTTGTACTTTCTTTTTGGTTTTTAATATGTATATATTTACATAGGATATAGGAGGACCATCCTTTACTCCTCTTTACCTTCTTGAAGACGTATAAGGGTTTCCGGAGACATATTCTTCATACTAAGTCGCGGGAGTAGAAATTCGACCGCTCTCTTGGTAATGCTTTGGTGAAGATGTCCGGGAGCTGATAATTCATTACGAAGTATAATTCAACCATGCCTTTCTCAACCTGCTCTCGAATGAAATGGTGTCATATATCAATGTGCTTGGATCGGGAGTGCTGGACATTATTGCAGCAAAGAGCAATAGCACTGCGATTGTCACAATACAGGGGAATCTTATTGAAGGCAAAGCTATAGTTTGTAAGTTGGGACCTCATCCAAAGTATCTGAGCACAGCATCCAGACATGGCAATGTATTCAGCCTCTGTATTTGAGATCGCAGTGCTCTTTTGTTTCTTTGATGACCAACTAACTAATTTATCTCCAAGGAACTGAGCACTTCCTGACGTACTTCTTCGTGTGTCTTGACAACCTGCATGGTCCGCATCTACATAGGCGTTAGGGCTTATAGAGGGTGTCTTTGCGGATACCAAAGATCACAATTAATGGTCTCCTCTGAGATCCGAAAGACTCTGTTGAAAGACTCGTTTAAGAGGCTTCAGGTGATTTTGGTAGGCGAAAGCCTGATATCTAGCACACATGCATACAGCGAAGGAATACAAGTAGGAGTCTCGTTAGCAGTGAGGTACATGAGGGAAGCCGACATACTATGAAAGCAAGTTTGGCCAACTGGATCACTAAAGCGTCCTCATCTAGTTAAGTCGATCACCATGGGTGTTGTATAACTTGGGTTCAACACAAATCCATCCCAAAATTTCTTCTAAGATTTGAGAGCAATTTTGATTGGATTAAATAAAAGATTGCCTTCGGGAACTTTGAGAAACTTGTAAACTAAGAAAAAGACATTTTGTCCATCATTGACATTTGAAATATAGAAAACTCATTCATTGGATTATGTCACACGCTTTAGGGTCGGTAGAGACAAATATGATATCATCTACATATATTTGAACAAGAAGAATATGTTTGCCTATTTTCTGAGTGAATAGTGTCGGATCAACTGCACCTTTGGAAAATTTGTTGTCCAGAATAAATCGTGACAAGTGTCATTAACCGCCGATGAGCTACTTTAAACCATACAAGCATTCTCTTAGGACGGTATAAACATGTTTTTCATCTTTTATCTTCCTGTGTCGGATAGTTCTGGATCAACGAACCTATGGTTGAGAAACATAGAATTTTCATTCATTCGGGCCCCACCCATTTTAGAAATGTTGTCGAGACATCCATTGGATAGATGGTTATGATTTTACTGGCTTGCATTGGCGATTGAAGATTCTTATAGCATCGATGCGTGCAACGATGTCAAAAGATTTTCTCAAAATCAATGCTTCCCCTCTTGTAGATATCCATTGGCCACCAAATGTGCCATTGTTTTTAGAAACATCACGTACTCATACAAAGCTTAACTTTGTAAATCCAATTGAGAGCAATTATCATGACACAGTCTGGTTGAGGTACTAATTCCCATACTTGAAGTCGATCAAATTCATGAATCTTATCTTGCATGGCTTGAAACTAGGAATCTTCAGTTATTACAGATTTGAAGTTCTTTGGTTCGACTTTTGACAGTACAGAGTTATACAAGCACCACAAGGCATCGGTTGCAAGTTGTTTTCTGGTGGATACCGGTCGAGATGGGTTACCAATGACGTTACCAAGCGGGTGATCCTTGCTCTATTTTTCGAGATGATGAAGTGTTTAAGTGACATAGGTTGATTATGCTGAACTAACATCCCCGGATGATGATGCTTCAGAAGTAGGTTTCGGAGCAAATATGTTTATAAAGGGATCGTTGTCAACAGGAGTAAACGGATTTTCTTCCACGAGAGTAGATTTAGCTGCAACGCCTTGATGTATACTTGGAGATTGTTGTTGGGACTTAAAAGACTTCAAGGATTCTTACTACTGCTCAGGTACATAATGGAAATTATGCTAAGTAGTTAATACTGGTAGTATAATGTTACCATTGCTAGTTACTGCTGTTAGTATAATTTAGTACTGTTAGTATTGAGTTTCTACTGTCAGTAGAAGTTAAGACTGCTCAGAGTTGAAGACTGAAAGTATGCTAAGTGGTTAGTATTGGTAGTACAAAAGTTACTACTGCTAGTGTAACTTAGTATTGTTAGTATAACTTGGTGCTGCTAGAGTAAAGTTACAACTGTTAGCATAAAGTTAGTATTGCTAGTACTTATTACTACTTATGCTCAGTTTATGCTGGTGGTTATAAAGATACAACTGCTGCTGAATTACAACTGCTAGAAGACTTACATATGTCAAGAGGATAAAGACGGATTAAAGAGATAAAGATAAGTATTAAGTAATTTTTGTAAAAGATATGTATAACTTATTTGATTAAGAGATTACGTTTATTTATAGAAAAGATCACGATAAGTTAGGAATGTATTGTAAGCCGTGTAGGACTCCTTGGTGTATAAAAGGGATCCTAGGGTATAGAAAGATATATCAGTTTTCCATCTCAGTTTTCCATAGAGTTCATAGCCTCAAGGTTGTAAACCCTATCACTAAGTCATAGTGATCGTATTAATATATATTGAAGCTTAATGTGTTGATTATATCATTGTGTCAAAACATACTTTATTGTTTCATTGAGAATACTTCTTAGTGATATAAATTAGATTCCGTATAGTTTATATCATTCAATCAAAGTTTCATTCTTAGTATTTTTGGATTTATCCAAAGGTACTAAACCTTACAAGCTAAGGAGTTAAAGATCTATTCATTGGGATCAACAAGTGGTATCAGAGCTTGTTTTGAAGCTTTGAATAAGAAGAATCAACCAATTCATCTAAGATCTATTTTTTCAGTGATAAGATGGAGGTAGGAACTACCACTAACAATTTGACTGCAAGACTACCTATCCTCAACCCAGGAGACTATAATCTCTGGCTGATGAGGATAGAACAATATTTTCTTATGACAAACAAAACTTATATGAATGTGTCTGCATGCGTATTCCATTAATTAAGAACAAATAACTTACAGATAAACTCTTCATGAGAAGGTATTCCACATCTTCAACTGTAAGTTTTGTCCGTTCGGCAATGATACTCAATGGAATGGTCCTGTCTTCTGCTGCTCGACTGCAAGCATAAGAAAGTATTAGTAACAACTCCCGCAGCCACATCATTATTTGATATCTTCTGATATACAATAAAACTGCAAATTGCAAAAAAGTTAACCTGAAGATAAAATTGGAACGATACAGAGAAGATTAGCATGGCCCCTGCGCAAGGATGACACGCACAAATCGAGAAATGGTCCAACTTTTTATGCAAGCCAAAGCTGTTTACCAGTCAACATCTCAAACACAATACAGCCAAACCCCCAAATTTCAGCTGGCGGTTTTTGAACGCCAATAATCACAGTTTCGGGTGAGAAATACAACCGGACACACTTCATATTTTATATCCATTTTTTTCCGATGATTTTGTGTCCCATTTATGGCATTTTGTAACCGAAAGACTGGCTGTGAAAATTGATATGCTTCATATTAACGTGCAAAATATATGTCATTAAAAATGCAATAAAAAACGTTAAATTCGATATAAATTTGTTAAGAAAATGGGGTACAAAATGCCGCATACGGGACACAATTCTTTTAAGAATATATTTAAGTTTGTCGGTTTTACATTTGTGTGTCGAGTAGGATAGGATCTTTGAGGAAACTTATGAAGTTCCAGTAACTAAGGTTATTATAAACCAGGATTCTTGATGCAACTGTGGTAGAGATTACATTCAGGAATCGTCGTGGAGCTCTTCTTGACACTATATGAAACGTTTTGACCATCCTTAACTTTGGTCCACAGAAACATAAATTTTTATTTTCATGTTGTTGAGCGGAGATTCATGTATATCAATGTTGTCAAAGCAAGTTAAGAAGATTCAATATACTAATTTGATATGTTTTATCTTCGGCTAATAATTTTGAGCTCTGTTTAAGCATATTCTTGTCGGGTTGATCTTGATGACTCTTGTGAGCCATGCGTCGTAGTCCCGAGCCTAGAATGGTGCTGTCAAACAAGAGAGAACCCGTTAGAAGGAGTCTCGAGGCCGAAGCCCCGAGGCCAAAGCCCCGGGAACCACCCTCTGACGGTCAAGTCGGTACCTCGATCATAGAGGATTTAGTATCACTGTGTGATGTATGTTATGTTGTCTGTGTAAATGAGATGAGGGAGAGAATACATAGAGAGTAGATATGCAGTGAGAGAGAGATATTGAAGCTGGGAAATGAGGAGAGATGTGTGGCTTATTTATAGCCACTGTGTAGTGTCATTTGGTTAATAACCTCTAGCATCCCTGTATAATCCATTAGTTCATAGCATATATACATGTCGGGTAATAGTATGTCGGGTCGCCTTATTATCTATTAGTTCATTAGACGGATATGGTATGTTAGACCATATACGTCGACATGTCCCCCCGGTATAGTATTGTTGGCATTATAGTCAATGATGCTATACTTTAACTAGTGTATATTAATGTCGTATGAAGGACTTAAGTACCCTTCGGATGTACCTTTCAGCATGTGCACTGTCGGATCAGGCCCATCATACCACATACGTCGACATGTCCCCCCAGTATAGTATTGTTGACCAATGGTCAATGATGCTATACTTAAGCTGTGCAAATCAATGCCACACGAAGCGCTTGCATATCGGCCTTTTTACCTGGGCATCATATCGGTGTGTCTTCTATATTAAGGTAACATTTTATGTTGTTTTAGGAATGTTCTTTGTATGCTTGATTTTAATTCGTCGTCTTATCTACAATGAATGCTTTTAAAAGTGAGTACGGATTTTTACCCCTTCGGCAGCACATAGGTATTCACTACGTGGAGTCACATGATAATTCATCTAACCGGAAACATAACCCTCCAGCGTGGATATTGACTACGTGGAGTCACACAATCCTTTATCCAGTTAGGGCCAGAACCATCCGGAGTAGACATCGACACGTGGTAGCTTTTTGTTTGTCTAGCCGGGGTCATCTCTTTCGACTCGTAGTCAGCAAAAAGGTATATTATGCCTTTCGGTTCTATGCACTCCGGCTGTACTCTTTTGGCTTACAGCCTTCAGAGGTTTTAATTCGCCTTTCTGTTGTACTCTTTTGGCTTACGGCCTTTAGAGGTTTTAATTTGCCTTTCGGTGCCATGCACTACTGTTGTACTCTTTTTGCTAGGCCTTTAGAGGTTTTAATTCGCCTTTCGGTGCCAAGCACTCCGACTGTCTCTTTTGACCGGTGGTCAGCAAAGAGGTATATTATGTCTTTCGGTGTTATGCACGTTGGCTCATCTCTTTTGATCAGCAAAGAGGTATAATTTCGCCTTTCCGTGCTATGCACGCTGGCTCATCTCTTTTGGCTCGTCAGCCAAGAGGTATATTATGCCTTTCGGTGCGATGCACGCCGGCTCATCTCTTTGGACTCGTAGTCAGCAAAGAGGTATATTATTCCTTTTAGTGCTATGCACACTAGCTCATCTCTTTTGACTCGTAGTCAGCAAAGAGGTATATTATGCCTTTTGGTGCTATGCATGCTGGCTCATCTCTTTGGACTCGTAGTCAGCAAATAGGTAATACAGTAGAAACTCGATAAATTAATACTCGATTATTTAATAAACTCTCTAAGATAATATTTTTTGCCGGTCCCGACTCGGGGATAGGGTGCTAAATTAATAATTCGCTAAAATTATAAGATAATACATTTTTGATAATTTCTTTAGACCCCATATAAAATATAAATTAATAATTCCTTATATATAGCATATTACATGAATGATTTATGAAGGTTTCTTGAAAAATGACTCAATTGTCTTTTGTTTTTTGTTGAAATCAATTTCCCCTTGAATCTCGTCTCTAATTTTCCTTAGCATGGTAAGAACTTCTGGTGTTGTTTTCTCATAGCTCAACAAGAAATTGTTCAATGTGATTGCCGCTTTAATAGCTTCGTTTCGCGAAGGGGGTTCCATTGTAGAACTTTCATCATCTTCTTCATCGATATCATCTTTATTAATTCCAATAACGCTTTCAATAATTTCTTCATCAGTCAACAACTGTGCAACTACATTTTCTTCTGGGTGAGTCAGAACATCTTCGACATCCATTGCATTGCGATAACCCAACTCTTTGATCAAATTCTGGAGTTCTTGAGTGCTTTCACCACCTTCATCTGAGTTCTCAAAAGTCATGTTATCTGTTGATCGAAGTTTACAATGACGAAAGCAGTTCGCAATTGTATTTGCACTAACATCCATAGTCCATGCTGAAATTGCAAGATTCATTGCATCTAATACATTTATTTTTGCTGGATTTGGAACCCCTAATTCATAACCCTCCAAAAGACTTCTATAAAATCGACGACGATAATGCATCTTAAAAGCTCGTATGATCCCCGCGTCACAAGGTTGAATTTTTGAAGTTGTGTTTGGTGGCAAAAAAAATAATTCAACATTTCGTAATCCTTCAATAATTTTTGGATGAGCAGGGCAATTATCCACAATCAAGAGAATTTTTCTTCCAACCATTTTTTTATCAAGTTGGCGAACATATTCTTCAAATAACACACCAGTCATCCAAGCTCGTTTGTTAGCACGGTACTCACAGTTCAGACTGTTCAAGTTTACATTCTTGAAGCACCTTGGTTTAGCATATTTCCCAATAATCCATAAAGGAAGTTTTTCCGAACCGTCCTCATTACAGCAAATAGCAACAGTTAGTCTTTCCTTGTCTTGTTTTTTCCCTTCAAGCTGCATTGTTGCAAGGGAATGATCCGGTTGAAGTCTAAAAAACAAACCTGTTTAAGATCAAAACATGTAAATAATTACATCACTAAAGTACAAAATATAAAATAAAATAATAAAAAAACAAACCTGTTTCATCCATATTAAAGATGTCTTTCATTTCAAACTGATCAACTTTGTCTCTTATGGATTTTAATTTGTCCTCCATGCCCTCCATTTCAACAGATCCACTCTCTCCAAAACGCCGGAAATTTTTAATTCCATATCTTGCTTTGAACTTTCCAAGCCAACCAATAGAAAAAGTAAAGTCTGGAGTATCCACTGGATACATATCTTTCATGAACTTTTTCGCCTTCTCGATGATTAGTTCACCTGTCATATTCACATGTTCTTGATATTGAAGAATCCATTCATAGAGAGATTTTTCTAGGTCAGGAAATTTTGCCGGTTTGTGTCGCTTAACATCGCCTCTTTCGGGAGCAAGTGAGAGATACTCTAAAGACCGCTTAACTGTATTCGATATTGTCGCTTGACTCACCTGCAAACCATAGTTACTATGAACCCATTCTTGCAATTGCTTTTGAGTGAGACTTGGATTATCCTTGTTGTGCTTGCATAATGCTCTTCGAATCTCGTCTGTCATTGTTGTTTTTTTCACACCTTTAAGATGGGAAGCCATGTTGTGTGTATGATTTGTTTGTGTTAACCTATTTTGATCTTGTATTTATATAGAAAATATTTTTAATGTCCATAAAGTGATACATTGAACACAAGAAACATAATAAGGTGGGAGATTGAATGTTTCTTTCAAATTGGGCCGTTCATTTGATATACATGCATTGTATACAATAATTAATAAAATATTAATTAATATATAGAGAATTTTTCTTCCAACCATTTGTATACTATAAATTAATAAAATATTAATTAATATATAAATTAATAATTATTAATTTATCGATTAATTAATAACTCTTTTAATTAATAAATTTTAGTGGTCCCAAGTGTATTATTTTATAGAGTTTCTACTGTAATATAATGAAGCAAATGGGTTTTGGTCAAAATGATGTTATTCATAAAATTGAGGTTTGTGAAAGAGGTCTTTTTAATGGCATTTTTCTCCCAAATGATGGAACGAACTTATCTCCCAAATGATTAATGGGTGTTTAAATTTTGCCTCAATCTCAGTTTTAGTGAAAGGTCTCCGCCTAAGGTATTTCGGATGGAGAGAGATTTACGTTAGGGTGATCCACTGTCTCCTTTTTTTGTTTATTATTGTTACAGAAACATTGCGAATATTTATTCTTAAGGCCTGCGAAAAAACTACTTATAATGGCATTTATCTTCCAAATGATGGAACGAAACTTGGTGAGAATTCATGATCTGTTTCAAGAAATGCGTCACGCCCTAAAGTCAGTCTTTAAAAAATTAGAGTATAAGACATTCATGTCGAATTTTGCAAGCTCGATCAATTGTTCGCATGACACCATTACATTTTGTTATTTGAGGCTTCTTGTTGGTAAAAGAATGAGTAAAATGGCAAATTGGAATGAGGTGTTGAGTCTAACTGCACAAACTCGATCCAACATTGTGCCTAAGAGTCCTAAGATTATTTTGATTTGTCACAAAATTTGGAGCTTACGGAATTTTTGCCCCCCCCCCCCCCCCCCCACAAGTTTTGTTACCCAATTTTGTTTTTGGAAGGTAATAATTTTCAAGGTTTGGTTTACTTGGCTATGTGTAACCGAATTCATCATTCTACGGTATTCACGATGACATTTTTGCCAAAATGCAAACTGTATCGCTTCTTTTAGTATCCAACATGTGACGTAAGCAAGTTCTTAGCTTCAGCAATTAATATACCAGTATCTTGAGCCTTGATGCGTTGTAAATTGGTTTAGCTTCTTTTTAATATGTTCATGTTGGTGTTATGTTTGTTGTAATTTTCTTAAGGTTATTCTCTATCTTAGAGATTTTGCCTTTAAGTGTTATCTCTCTTTTATTTGGTTTCTACAGTCGTTATAAAAAATGCCATAAGGTAAACTATTTTAGGAGGGACTGCTGGGATTTAACATCTAGGTAACCAAGTAACTACGAGTACGCAGCGGATTTGGATCTAGTAATAGCATATGGTTAACACTTAAACAAGAAGTAAAAGAAACGCGTACCTCTTTGATAATTTGATCAAGAAAACGAAATAAGCAATTAAAGTAAATTGCCTCTACGGTTGCTCACACAATCACGTCAACCGAACACGTAAGCTTGCTAGGCTTAACTCCACTAACTAACAACCTTTGTATTATAACCGAACACCAATCGCACCCTTTGAGATGATATGCGAAAACCAAAAACCAACCGAATTAGGTTTGTATGAAAAACCCTAATAACCGAACTACCACTTGAACCGAATTCAATAACCCGAAACCCTTTAGAGTTTTAATCTTCGAACAGTAGATCAAATGAACACCTCGTGTATAAAACTTGATCGTCTATCTTGGAAGAGCAAGTGAAATCGTTTAAACCTTAAGAGGATTAACCGAATAGAGTAATGAGGTTAAACCGAATAGAGTAATGAGGTTAAACCGAAACTTGAACAAACCCTTGATCGGTTTAGTAGAACTCGGCTGATAAAATAAAGAACAAGGAGATCGACCACTTGAGGGTTTTGAGAGTAATGTGTGTCGTGAATGAGCTATAGGGTAAGGGGTATTTATAACCCTTTATCCCTAGCTTAGTTCAACTAGGAGACGAGTCCTAGTCCCATCACAACTCTCCATTCTCTTGTTCTCCTTATCCATCAATCGAACAAACACCCCCTCTTGATCCTCCTTAGGAAACTGGCCACCTTAGGGTTCGGGTGTTGTTCATTTATAGTCCTTGGTATTATTAAGGTGAAGTATAAAAGGTGTTCTCCGTGTATTAACGTGTGTGCCCCCAATAGGCTCATATATTCGTAATGTATTCGTGCTAATACGACTACCATAATCCAACAGGGACATATTCTTCTCTAGTCTCTGTGCAACTTTATGTTTGGTTGCAAAGCTAATGAAACCTGAGAAGACTTGACCCATTGTTATGTCTTGAAATGAAAGCGACAGAGGGTAGGCTTTGTTCTTGGGTCTGCAGGAGCAGAGCCCTCGTAGGCTGTAAGTACTATGAGCTTGGTTCCATATAGAAGTTTAAGCCTAAGATTCCTATCTATTGGAGAAAGTTATGATTTAGTTGTCTACCCTTATATATAGATCTCATATGTAGTTGTAAACCTTGATACTTATGTGTTAGGGTTTGTGCAATTTGGTACAGAGCCTGTGCATATGAGCACATAATTTAATGTTATTCTATCTCGTTTAGGAGTGGATTGGCCACAATCACCTATATCATGAGAACCATTATAAATTTTTGTGTCGTATGGTTTTTGTATTTCCTATGATCCTATAGCTTTTAATAATGCTTTTTTTTATTGTACGGTGGTGATTACACGAAGTGTTTGTAAGTTTGACTGTGTACGCTTACACGGTTGTCTTATTTGGGCTCATATTCCTATCAAGTGGTATCGTTAACAAAAGGTATCAGAGCTTGCTAGGGTTGTGATAGGATTATGGGTTCCCCAACTTCACTCATGCTATGGTGGAATGTTGATGTTGCTAAGGAAGAAGGATGGGGTGGCCGGCAACCACATAACTCAACATTTTCGAGGTTGGTGATAAGTGAGACGAGGTGTCGTGACACGCGTATATACGTGTGTACATAATTACCTTTTGATCAAAACTATCAATTAGTATGTAATGAAACAAAATCGGCAAGTAATAATAACATCTCAATGTGATTCAAACTAAACTAAATAATATTTAAAAGAGTAAATTACATAGATAATCCATGTGGTTGTACCTGAGTTTTACCCATAGTCTTTATGTCTCAAAAATTGCACCAATAGTCCTTGTGATTGTAACTTACACACATTCATAGCCTTTGGCCTCATTAACATTATTAATATGATCATTTTACCCTTTAATTTATATCGAAACACCCATTTATTTCTTACACCCTTTTCTCCAACAACTACTAGGCTGAAATCTAAACATGCCCCTTCTTCAACATTTCATCCACCTTCACTCTCATTTCAAACCATCGCAATCCAATTTCTTTTTCGATCAAATTCCAGGAATTCTCCAGGTTGGTTGTTTTTAAAATAAAAAATGACAAACATTCAATCGGGATTTCATGAGTTCATAACCGAGTTAACATATATTTTATTATTAGTTTAATTTAAGATCTATAAGATAAATTGTGGCTATACACATAACTTCATATTTCCATTTACAGTTAACTACATTTTTTGTCCTTGTGGTTTATCGAGTATAACGACTTTAGTCCATTTTTTAACACCGTTAATTTAACTATGTTTGACCGTTAAATAGTATGGTATTTTTGTCCTTTTCACATGTAAAACACAAAAAAACACATTTTAGGAGGTGTTTGACTAAGCTTATATGATGGGCTTATGAGCTTATTAGCTTATATGTGTCAAATAAGCCCAAACTAATTGTTTGACTAAGCTTATATGAATGAACTTATGAGCTTATATAAAGGGTTTTGATAAGCTACAAAAGTGTGTCTTTTCTAAGTGAGGTTGAGCTTATATAACATGTTGCATTATAAATTACAAATTTACCCTCGATTATACTTAATCTAACATTAATATTTTTTAACTCATGTCTCTTAGAGTCATTTATCACTCTAAACTAAACTAAATATTTAAAGGTATCAATTTATTAAATATAAGCTAATCCAAGCACTCAACATGGGCTTATGAGCT
Organism: Tanacetum coccineum; assembly: GCA_026074375.1. NCBI lineage: Eukaryota > Viridiplantae > Streptophyta > Magnoliopsida > Asterales > Asteraceae > Tanacetum > Tanacetum coccineum. Next base: position 31,346 of record BQNB010004697.1, on the reverse strand, counting down.
TACAATATATAAGTCATAAGCCGATTATATAACATAAGCATAAGCCCAACTCATAAGCTTAGTCAAACACCCCCTTAATTATTAAATGTTTAAATGTTTTCATCGATTTTGTCCTTTCATGTATGTTAGTAAGAAACTAGTATTATTAAGAAAACACATATACAAATCTAAGATCTTCACTTTTTCCCGCACACTCGTCTTCTTAAATCTTTTATCTTTCAAGTAAAAATTACAATATCTCTCTTTTCTCTAAAAAGATGATAAACCTTTTCCTAAACACACAATAACATATCCATAATCTGGCCACACCTCTCAATCGACCGCCGCCGGCCACTTCCAACTCTTCCATCGCAGGCCATTACCACTTTCGACCAACAATAACACTTGTCTCCTTTTTAGATCTTCAGTCACCACATCTTATATTTTCTAGATTTGTTCGTGTGTAGATCATGTCCCCGGAAAATCTCAAGTTCAACTTCGGTGCTTCATTTTGTTCAATGGTTCTTGATTTGTTTTTTTACGATTTAGGGGTTAAGTTTTTTATAAGGTGGTTAGATTATATTGACGATTTGGTGATTATAATACCAATATGCATTTCTCTAAAATACTTTTCGTATTCACTAAGACATTTCTTTAGATTGCTTTGAAAATCGATCATCTACTTATTGTCTTTTGGAACCACACTATACAACAGTTTATAAACACAATTTGTTAATATGCTTTTGTTTAAAAATTAAAGATTTGTTAAATGTCATTATATCTTATCGGGTTGACCCGATAACCTGATAAGAAACTAACCATGACCCTAACCGATCCTATTAGGCTATCGGGTCTATCGGGTTGACCCGATAACTCGATAAGCTAAGTTGGATCCGAATCAACCTGACCCAATAAAACCTTATCGGGTTCGGGTCGGGTTTGGTTCAGATTGGGTCAACCCATTTGACACCCCTAAGCCAGACACTAGTGTAGAGTTATTATTCAAAAGAAAATACTTTTAACCCAACCACAAATTTTGATAGCTAATAATAAGCTAAGTATATAAAGAGTCAAAAGAAAACACTTTTAACCCAATCACAAATTTGATAGCTAATAATAAGCTAATTACATTAGTTCTCTGGTAGACATGTGGGAAGGGGAAACTGTGATATTGGGAGATTTTAATGAAGTCTGCTCGGAGCAGGAAACATTTGGCTTTTTTTTAATATTCAAGGTGCAAATGCTTTTAATAATTTTATTCTGACGACAGGTTTGGTCGATCTTCCATCAGGAGGATATGCATACACGTGGGCTCACAAATCGGCTACCAAAATGAGCAAATTGGACATGTTCCTCATATTAGAAAGTTTATTGGTTCTTTTTCCCTCGGCTTTTGACAATTTGTCTTGATGGACACTTATCTGATCATCGTCCTATTCTCTTGCATGAAACGGATTTAGACTATGGTCCCACTCCGTTTAGGATTTTCCATTCTTGGTTTAAAATGGAGGGTTTTGACAAAATTATGGAAGATTCTTGGAAGAACACAAGTTTAGTAGAGTCTAAGGGGTTGATACATTTGAAGAAGAAGTTTCAAACGCTTAAAATCGCCATCAAGTCTTGGTCTAAAGAGGCAAAGAAATGATCATATGAAAGTAAATTTGTCATTCAAAACAAATTATCGGATATGGATAAAATTCTTGATCAGGGAGGGGGCAATGAAGAGATTTTAAATCAAAGAACAACGTTAATGAAAGAGCTCCAAGATATTAATTCTATTGAAGCTTTGGAGATGGCTTAAAAGGATAAAGTTTGTTGATCCATTAAAGGTGACAAAAATTCTAAGTACTTCCATGGTATCATTAATAAGAGAAATTCACAGCTAGCTATTCATGGGGTTTAAGTTGATGACGATTGGATTACTAAACCAAGTGAGGTTAAAAATGAATTTCTTAACCATTTTGCTAATAGATTTTCTAAGCCTCACTTATCTCGTATTAGTATTGATTTCCTTTACCCGAAGCGTCTTTCTTTGGACCTTGTAGAAGAGTTGGAGCGTAATGTCACATATGATGAGATCAAGAAGGCAGTTTAGGATTGTGGCACATATAAATCTCCAGGCCCTGATGGTTTCTCTTTTGAATTCTTTCGTAGATACTGGATTCTTATTGATAAGGACGTGGTGGCTGTGGTTAAGGAGTTTTTCGTCACTAGTATGTTCCCTCAAGGATGTAACTCCTCTTTTATTACTTTAATTACAAAGATTCTAGATGTCAAGGTTGTTAAAGATTACCGCCCTATTCGTTTAATTAGGAGTGTGTATAAAATTATAGCTAAGATCTTGGCTTCTAGATTGAGTTTCATTATTCCGGATCTTATAAGTGAAGTTCAATCGACGTGTATTTCTAAGCGTCAAATATTGGATGGTCCTTTCATTCTTAACGAGCTCCTTTCTTGGTGTAAATGTAGAAAGGTTAAGGCTATGATTTTTAAAGTAGATTTTAAAAAGGATTTTGACTCGGTTAAATGGGATTATTTAGATGATGTCTTAAAGTCGTTTGGTATTGGTGACAAATAGTATAGTTGGATTAAAGGATGTCTCCATTCGGCAACATGTTTGGTTTTCATCAATGGTAGCCCTCATTCGAAGTTTCGTTTTCGCAAAGGTTTAAAACAAGGAGACCCTCTTTCTCCCTTTCTCTTCATTCTGATCATGGAGAGTTTACATCTTTCTTTCAAAAGAGTGCTGAACGCAGGTCTTTTCAAGGGCATTTCTATCAATGATTCTTTAGTGATTTCTCATCTTTTCTATGTCGATGATGCAGTCTTTGTAGGTGAATGAGACGCTTCAAACATTAACATTATTGTTCATGTGTTAAAGTGTTTCTTATGGCTTCTAAGGATAAATGTGGTCTATGGTGTCTAGTTTTTTTTACCCTTAATCGTGCCCTTTTATTCAAATGGGTGTGGCGCTTCATTATTCAAGAATCTTCTCTTTGGTATCGTTTCATAAAGGCGATTCATGGTGTAAGAGGTGCTCTTGATATCAGTAACTCCTCGTCTAGACGTTCTTCCTGGTTAGATATTATTCGCGAATTACAATTATGTAAGCTCAAAGGTATTGATTTGTTGGCTCTTGTTAGAGAAAAGGTAGGAAATGGCGAAGATACCTTGTTTTGGAATGACTTATCGTTAGGTGATGAAGTGTTGAAGGTCCAATATCCTTGCCTGTATGCATTAGAGACTTTTAAAGATGTTTGTGTTTCTGAGAAAATAAGACATTCTTTGTTAATTTCCTTTTTTTGGCGTCCTCCAAGAGGAGGGGCTGAAGAGGATCAACTTCATTTTCTTTATGCTCGTATTTCGGATTTAATTCTCCCTCAAATGCAAGACCGTTGGCTTTGATCTTTAGAGGCCTCGGGTAAGTTTTCTGTTAAATCTGCTCGTTCTCTTATTGATGATTCTTTATTATCAAAGGAGTATTTACCTACTAGATGGGTAAAGGTATAAAAAAACCCCACGATCGTCTTTTCTCCCTAGCGATCAAATAGTAACCCTAACATCCCTATTACTCAATCAATTCCATTGTGCATCCCATAATCATTATAATATCTTTGTTTATACATCAAATCTTCTTGATTTGATTGTCTCTAACATAGTATTATTCTATTTAGGGTTTCGTTTTGGACTCAATTATCTTTAAGGTTTACTGCTTGCGTTTCATATCAACCTATCCTTCTTTGCTTCTTGTTTCGATCCTCCTAGCTACTAAGGTTTCGATCTTTTTGGTGTTGGGCTGATTGTTATTGGATGCTGACTTTATCACGGTATACTTCTCGATCTTGTTGCGTTTTTTTGCTGCTATTATCGAAAACCATAACTTAGGGTTTTTACTATTAATCAAATTCACAACGGTGGCTTTGGTATTAAGTGTGTAGCTGCTGTAGTGTAAGGTAGTTGTTTGTGGTGGAATGGAGCGTGTTTTGAGCCAAAAAGGTAGTGGGGTGGGGAAAGGTGTTAAAGAAAAGGACCATAATGATGTAAGCAACAAGACTGTCAAGGATGGTGCCGTACTATCGATTACTGTTGCTTTTGGTAGTACGCAGGAGGAGAATGTTGGACAGTCGTCTACTGGTCCAACTGCTAGTGAATCAGGGCCAGATGTGTCGTTTGCTTCGACTGGTAATGCCCTTGTTGTAAAGGAGAAGAGTCTCAATATGAGTAAGACGAATACTGGTTTTGGATTGTCTACGACATTTGATGGTACTCGTAACAAAGTTGGTCCAGTTGGTGATACATATAATGATATGGAGGGTGTTACACCATTTATGACTGACATGACCGTGGAAAAGAATAAGCTAAGCTCTTTGGAGGATACTACTGTTCTGAGATCTTTTCCATCATTATCGACGCATGTAACCACTTTGGCTGGTAATGCCCTTGGTAAGTCTTCGTATGCTAATATAACTGGTAAACCAATTGGGAAGAAAGTGAATGTTCGTACTTTGTTTACACACGGGGGTAATGGGATTGATGTGGTTGTTTCGATGGATTCTATTCGTGCTATTAGTGAATGATTTTCTAATACTGCTTATGGTTTTTTCTTGGGGAAGAAGGTGGCATACCCTGTTGTTGCTAACTATGTTAGGAATACTTGGGGGTAAATATGGGCTTGTTCGCTCAATGTTCAGTTCATCTACCGGATTATTCTCCTTTCAATTTAGCTCCATGGGCGGATTAGATGCTATGCTTGAGAATGGTCTATGGTTCATCTGAAATAACCCGCTTATCCTGAAGAAATGGCATCCAGATGAGAACCTATTGAAGGAAGATGTCAGTACTGTTCCAGTTTGGGTTAAACTCCATGGTGTACCTGTTACGGCCTTCAGCAAAGATGGTTTGAGTGCCATTGCTACTAAACTAGGTACTCCTTTAATGCTTGACTCTTATACATCTGATATGTGCATGCAATCTTGGGGTAGGTCAAGTTATGCTAGAGTTATGATTGAGCTTCGAGCTGATGTGGAGTTAAAAGATAACATTGTCGTAGCTATGCCTAAAATTACTAGGGAGGGCCATTACACATGTAATGTTCGTGTTGAGTATGAGTGGAAACCTCCTAGGTGTTCGTCTTGTAAGGTTTTTGGACATATTTATGAAGAATGCCCGAAGAATACAGGTGCTGGTGAGAAGAAGAATGTTAAGAAGCCTAGTCAAACTTCTCGAGGTGTTCCGGCTGGTCCAAAAATGGGTTTTAAACCTCAAAAAGAATATCGACCTGTTTCCAAAAATCCTAATGCTAGTTCTAGTCGTAATAAGAAGAAAGGCGTGGAACCTACTATTGAGGTTAGTAATTCAAATCCATTTGATGTTCTTAATTCGGTTGATAATGATGTGGAGTTTGGTACCAATGGTGGAACTACTAATATGGTAAATAATAGGGCTACTTTAAGTGGATCATATTTTATGAATATCGATAATGATGTGGAGTTTGCTAGTAATACTCTTATTGGTGAGAAAATCGATAAAATTGAACGACAAATTTGTGAAGGTAAACTTAGGCTGTTGGATAATGATGGGAACCCGCTAGTTCCTACGGGTATTGTGAAAAGTGATAGTGAAGTGGAAGTGATTTTTGATGAAACTGGTAACTTAAGGATTTCAACGAGTGGTAAAGATGAAAGTGATAAAGGTTATGGTACTAATAGCTTGTTGGAACAATGTAGGGATTCTTATCCGGATAAAGATGATTATGACCCGTATGATGACGATATGTACGAGAATCATGATTTGTGCGAGCACCTTCAATCTATTTATGATGATCTTGATATCACGGTCCGTGGCAGGAAGAAGAAATAGATTTTTTGATGTTTGTTGAGTCAATTGTAATCTAGTCTTAGTAGTATCTTCTTATGGAGTAGTTGTGCTTGTTATGTTCGCTTTTTTGCCTATGTAACGGGCTGAGATGTGGGACTCACCCACATCTTTTGTACATAATCGCTTTTTTGGAGTAATACATTTACCGAGGAAACCCTTTACCTAAAAAAATACTAGATGGGTAAAGGTTATCCCTATTAAGGTTAATATTTTTGTTTGGAGAGTTCGGTTGAATAAATTACCTACCCGGTTTGAACCTTTCTCGTAGAGGTGTGAAGATCTCTTCTATTCTTTTCCTGGGTTGTAATGTTTCATTGGAATCAGCTGATCATCTTTTTTTTGCTTGTTCCTTGGCTCGGAATGTGTGGAGTAAAGTCATGCGTTGGTGGGAGCTTGAGTATCGAGACATAGCTTTTTATGATGATTAGTTTCTTTAATTTAATAACATTTGTCTCCCTACAGGTTTGAAGGAGATTCTTGAAGGTGTTTGTTATGTTTTTTGGTGGCTTTTGTGGCATTTCAGGAACCATCTTTTATTTGCCAAAAGTCTTCTTAAAAGGGAGCTCCTTTTTATGATCTTGATCATTTGTATTTTTTTTTGTGTTTTAGACGTTGTCATACTTGATTCAAGTGAGTTGATTGGTTGAAAAACCTTAGTCTCATTAGTTTGTAATCTTCTAGCTCCTTGTTAGTTTTCTATAATAAATTTGTTGTTCAAAAAAAAATATAAAGAGTCAACAGTACATGAAAACCAAATCGTGTGATCATCGTAAGCATTTCTTGTATTCCTATCAAATGAAGGGGGGTTAGGAAGTTTAAAATTTTTGTATTGTTTAACTACTTGTATATTTAATTGTGCAAATAAAAAATTTACATCACCCATTAACAATATCTCATAAACATTAATTTTGTGATTCAAAGAAACCTAAATAATATTTAAAAGAATGATAATGGATGAAAGTGGGGAAGTTGATCACATGAGGGATAGCTAAAACCATCATGTTTCACACTTTGAGTATTAATTAAAAGCGATCCCATCTCTGTCTTTTTTATATATAGATAATAATATAGAAATTAGATGCTTGGATGTTGCCAGGTGTTTGAGTGCTATTAGAATCTTTACAAATAATATATATACATATATATATATATAAACACAATCAAACCAATCCATCTCTCCCAACAATCTCACTTCTTTCTCTAAATTCTCCTTACAAGTAAGTGGGAATTCTAAACAACAAACAACAAAAAGAGGAAGTAAATATCACTATTTCCATAAATGGAAACTATTATTCACCCAACACAAGATGGATCAACCCTAGTAACTACCGCGAAACCATCAAGGTTTAAGAGAATTTGTGTCTTTTGTGGCTCTTGTTCTGGCAAGAGCCCGGTCTACCGTCATGCCGCTATTCAACTCGGAAACGAATTGGTACGTGTCTATATCTAGGTCTCTTTTTACACTGGACCATAGTCAAGGGGTCACCCATTGTTAAATGACTATGGTCCAGGGTTGTGGGTGATCACTAGTTATATAAGGACGTCGATAGTTAAGTTGCTGTATAAGTGCATGCAATCCTTTAAAAACCATGCAAGCCGACAATGGCTAATTTAATTTGCACTATTTTCTATCAACATACTCCCTAATCAATTTAGGTTAAAAAGTTCTAATTAGAAAAACTAAATGTTCTATTTGCAAAACAATCTTAATTAGCTAGCTAAAGGTGGCCAATATGAACAAATCAAGGTGAGGTGCATATTTTAACAAAAGTTAACACACAATGATATGATTCTAGCAAGTTATATTTTCTTCTACAGTCATCAAAAACCACACTGATTTTCCTATAAAAAAAATCATCTACCATGGTAATCAAGTTAGTATTCTTTTGTATGTTTCGTCGGAATAATCATATTGTGGGTGGTTATTCAGTTAAGCGTGATGATGGTACCCTAAGAAGATCACGAACCAAATGTTTATGAGTCAAGTCATGCTTTGAAATATGTGAAATAGGTTTATTGCGCATATATTATGAGATAGTTAGTTGTCGTTAAAAAAAATAAACGTGAAGATATTTTAGTAGGTCGACAATAAGTAACGTTTCAAAAGGTGGAACCAAACACTTATATTGTCTCATATATGCATAACAAATGATATGCATATATACAATGGGTGTAATTAAAAGTTTAATCTGTTTTATGAATTAATTAAGTCATGTGGATCGAAAATAATAATAGACTAGACAAAATTAATAACTGCAATTAGTTTATGTTTGACACGCAATTGAACTATTCACATCTTTTTATTTGTTTATAGTGGTAGTTAATGATTATATAATTATAATTATAAAGAGTACATGGATCCATTACCTAGTCAACAAAGCTAAAGGCCTTGTTTAATTAATTGATTTTCATCCAATAATACCCATAATTCTTGAGAACATTGCTTATGTAGAACGAATGTCGTGTATCTTGATTTGTGCATAAAAAACTTTAAATAAACTTAGAAGTAATGTGGTAATTAATTAGTTTATTTATATGTTAATAAAATGTGTAAGCTTAAAAAATATGTACAAGTAATTAATATGTCGTGAAATGGGTATAGAACTTAGCTTTCAGTGACGTGAACTCACAAGGCATGGTTTCGTGATGAACTATTATTGTAGTAGAATATTGATTATGTTAAATAAAACTATAGCTAAGTGACGGATACTTCATTTTAGGGTTAATGGCATGTAATAGCAACGTACTTTCTCATTTGAGCCATTATCAGACACGAACCCAGAAATGTACCACAATACCCATCTAACTTTCAAAATTTGTTTCATTATCATACGTTTGCTTACGTGGCAATACAGGCAACCGGCTACACCGGTAAAACACTAAAACGTACTTTCTCATTTGTTCACTTATCAGATACGTACTTTCTCATTTGTTCACTTATCAGATACGTACTTTCTCATTTGTTCATTTATCAGATACGACCCAAAACGTACTTTTGCCATGGAAAGTTATCACTCTAACCCAAACATGACTTGGTACATGTGTCACGTGACATGAAAAATGACGTGAAACCTGACGGTACAAAAAAGTGACATGGTGACATGGATTTTTTAGGTAAAAAGGGTCAAGTAGCTGATATCAACACAAAACATACAAAGTTGGATGGGTATTGTGATACTTATTTGAGTTCGTATCTGATAACGGCTCAAATTGAAAAGTACGTTGCTATTACATGCCATTAACCCTTCATTTTATGAAAACTTCGAGAATCGTAACTTAATAATTTAAAAACCGGTTCATTTTAGAAAAATCAATATATTTGACATAGTTTTACACTACGCAAATTTTTTTTATAAGTTTCCGTGTAACCGCGGAACCCTACTCGGTCCGCCATGTGTATAAAAGAATTAGAACAAAATTGCAGGTTGAAAGGAAGATTGATTTGGTCTATGGTGGAGGAAGCATTGGATTGATGGGCCTTGTTTCCAAAGCTGTCTTTGATGGTGGCCAACACGTTTTAGGGTATATATATTTTATTTTTCGTTAAGATTTTGATTTCTCGTAAATGAACATGGTCTCGAAATTTTGTGTCATATTAATATATATTTTATTTCTTTTATACTTATAAATACATTAATACACCTGGTGACTTAGAGTCCTGGATCTGTCTCTGAACACTGTTCGGCTTCAATCCAAATCTAGTGAATCTAGTGCTTTTGTATACAAATTTGTGGATTATTTTACAACGAGACAGACGCATGATGCGTAAATGACGAGATTCATAACGTTGTTAAATATGAAGCACATGCAAATAAATACATGTGTATATAAATGAATATAACGTGAACCAATGAAATGAAGAATATAGTTTTTAACTTGCATATCAATTATCAAGTATGTAATCTAAATGGCAACCAAAATCCAAGTCTTGTAAGCTTTAGTAACTCATTATTTTTACGTGATATGCATAAACGTTTGTACACTTAATCTTATCATTTCTCGTCAATGTGGCAGAGTGATACCTCAAGTGCTTATGTCCAAAGAGATAATCGGAGAATCCGTTGGTGAAGTACAAGCAGTATTAGACATGCATGAAAGGAAAGCCGAGATGGCACGCCAAGCCGATGCATTTATAGCGTTGCCCGGTATTTTTCTATCTATAATTCATTTCCAAGAACACGTATTTCTCAATCATAAATCAAAACAAAAAATTGCGGAATTTGTATGTGCATGAACATGATTTAATAGAGACATTGTTTTGGGTCTTTTTCTCTATTGATGTAAGTGACGGAACCAGTGGTGTCTTGAAAGTCTCAGGATATTTATGAATTTTTGTAAATGTAGTGTTAGCTTTATTAATAAATCTCGATTTTTTTAAATTGTTTTAAAAATTGTGTTTGTAATATTGTTTAGTTTATTTTAAGTAAATTTTATCGTTTTGTATTTTAGTTTTGTGTCTGATAAGTTGTGAAATTAGTTGAAAGTGGCCATGGTGCAGGCCTATCTCTTCTTTTTTAACTTTAATGCAAAAATAAATATGTGACTATATATATATGATGAATTGGTCAAATGTTACTTTATAACTTTGTTCTAGTTTGATATTTTAATTTTGAAATTCTAAAGGTGGATATGGTACACTTGAGGAACTTCTTGAAGTCATTACATGGGCACAACTTGGAATCCACCAAAAACCGGTAAATATATATTCTATATTTCCAATACACAATTTTTTTTTACAATATCTATAGTTGTTTAAGCATTGAAAAAAAGACGTTGTTAGTTTACTTAATCCTTTAAACGATAAAAACTAGACAGCAAAACTTTTTTTTAGTTTACTTAATCCGACTTTTGGCTCGCATTTACTCATTTGTAAAGCTATAGTGTGAACACACACATGCATAATACACCAAAAATCATATACTCACGTTTGTCTCAAACTATAAGTTCACTTTTAAATTGTACGTTTTTCAGGAAATTATCATCAACTACATTTTCTTATCATTAACGTCTTTTTTTATTTTGACTAAAATATCAAACTGAATAAGCATTTTAAGACAACCTAAAGTAAAAACATAGACTAATGTATTTTTTTTTTGAACATAACACAGACTAATATATTAGGGCAGAGAAAATACAGTAAAAACTCTATAAATTAATACTCATGAGACCATTTAAATTTATTATTGATTAAAAATGTTATTAACGAGGTAGATTACCCGTGATCCGTCGCGGAGAGAGAGGGAATAACGCTGCAACGAACCGATAATCATAAGGGCTGATTTGTAAATTGCTAAAAAAATTAAGTTAACGTTCGTTAAGTAACGACCGACCCTAAGGACTATTTTAGTAAATTGTTACTCCCTCCGTCCCAAATTAATTGTCCCCGACAAAAAAACACACAGTTTAAGAAAACATAATCATTACTGCATTCTCTCTCTTACTTTTTTGCAGAATGACAGTTTTACCCTTATGGAATTAATTAAAGCTTTGAATAAAGTTTGTAATTTCTAGTACCATTAGAGGCAATATGGTAAACTTGCTACATTACTCACAACTATATTTGGATGGGGACAATAATTTTGGGACAACCCAAAATAGAGAGAGGGACTATTAATTTGGGACGGAGGGAGTAAAAATAATAAACTAATGGTCGTTACTTAACAGCCGTTAGTAGAGGGAGGGGGTATATTGTAAATTTTTTTAAAGTGGGTAGTTTTCGTAATTTGACACATAGCGCGAGGGGCTATTTCGTAAATACCGATGGTTGCGGGTGGGTTTTTCAGGTCGGGTATACGGGCAGTTGTCTGATGGTGGTTTCCGGGTCGGCGGGTGGGTTCCGGGATAATGTATTAATGTATCAATTTACCTATAAGTTAATGGATCAGGACCTGCAAAAAAATAATAATAATGGAATATTAATTTATCGAATTTCTGCTTTACATGATGTTGGTCTTCTCGTACAAAAATGCATGATCTATTTTCAGAGCCGTTTTTAAAGGTGTGCATTCAGGCCTATCAAAAATTTAAGGACGACCCTGTCTCTTTTGTATAGATATTTTATGTAGAGATTGTCTAAAACAAAACATGATTATACCAAAAAAAAAATGTTTACGAGTTTGCAATATATACTGCAGGTAGGATTGTTGAACATAGATGGGTACTACAACTCGCTGCTATCGTTCATAGACAATGCGGTTGACGAAGGTTTCATTACTCCTTCTGCCCGTCGCATCATTGTTTCTTCCCCGACTGCTTATGAACTTTTGTCCAAGCTTGAGGTATATATATCTCTCTAGCTCCTATTCATCTAATAATGGTTAACAAGCTAATATATACAAAGTTTAAACTAGAAGCTAAAGCATTACTACATATTTTAAATGATGTCAGTTTAATTTGCCAAAAGCTATATGACTCTGTTCAAGCTCAAGATCGACTTACTTTTGCGCATGACGTTAAACTAATAATTCAAGATGCTGACAAACTTCATGAACATGTTGATCTTGCGTCAAAGGAATGCAGTTAACAAAGTGTCTGTCATAACTATATTAACTGCATTTGTCTGTCATAGAATCAATGTGTTCGTGAAGTTTGTCAGCATCTTGAATTTAAGTCTAACTTCACGCGCAAGATTAAACCAGTCATGCTTTTAAAGTCACTTTGAACACAGTCATATCCAGAGGAATTGTAAGGATATTTAAGTTTGAGATCTGCCGGTTTATTTTGTAGGATTATGACCCGAAGAATAATGAGACAGAAGCTAAGTTAAGCTGGGAAATAGAACTCGAGTTGGGCTATACTGCAAAGTCTGAGATTGCACGTTGACTTAATCTCGTCCCTGCAAACCCCAACTCAAAACTTAACAGCCGTTAGATCATCGACAAAGCAACACAAGTTTGTTTTAATTTTTAACACTGGGTCTTTACTGATTGAATGCGTGGACTTATTTACTTAGTTCATTTTCAGATTTGATGGTTAGAAAGACAGGGAAAGAAAAGTTATGATTTGTTTTATTTTTTTCATACATAGTTCGATAGTTACTGATAATATACTTATACTCTTGTAAGAAAGTGAAATACAAGCTTTTGTTTGATTCTAGTTACTGACAATTGTTTGTTTTTGTTGGATTATGTGAGTTGGACTAGCTCGATCACAACTAGAGGTGTGTGAGCCTATTGGGGGCACACACGAAAAACATTTAGAGTGCGTTGTTACTTCACGTCATGTTTCTATGTAAACCATTCGGACACAATATCAACTAGACAAGAACCTTGTATAAACCTTGTGAAGCCGGTTATACTAGAAGGATCTAAGAGGGTGTCTATGTTCGATGTATGAAGAGATAAAGAGGAGAATGTGTTGATAAGGGTTGGGAGGTTTGTGATAAGGCTAAAACCTTAGTTTGTCTTTTAACCTTATCACAAGTAGAGGTTGAATGTTATAAAAGCATACACCCCTAGCTTATAACCGGTGACTTGAAAACAACCAAAAACACAATACACTTGTTCCTTCATCTTTATAATCTGCCGAGAGAATCAAAACCCCAAAAAGGTTTTATTTTATTTTCGGTTCACCATTAAACCTCTTGTTCATTTTCGGTTAACCTATTTAAAGGGTTTCGATTTGTGGTTTGATCCAAGGAAGTTCCAGGAGGTTTATTGTGTTGGTTTACCAGTTCCCAAGGAGTGGGTATTGACAGATTCGATCTAGAGTTTAGTTTGGGGCTTATTCGGTTCTTCTGACCTAATTCGGTTCCAATCGAATTCGGTTGAAACCCTAGTTTCTACTTTCTGTAATTCGGTTCTGTTTCTTGTGAGGGTTTCGGTGATCGATCTTCAGTGGGTTTTGGATACAATAGTTGTATTGGGTATACGTGAGGTTTGGACTAGCATCCGGGCGTGCTTGTTTACGTGTTTGTGTGAGCACTCTTAGAGGTGACAACTTAGTCACTCGTTTCTCATTCTTGGTTTTATTTATTTGCTGGTGTCTACGAGGGTATGTTCCTATTTATTGTTCATGTCCCATATTGTGTTTTATATGTATGTTAATTGTTATACAACACTATCACGAAACATATAAAGCACCTAAAAACCACTAGACAAAAAGGTAAAACATGCCTATTAAACACCTATGATATCACCTTATCTCCTGGCATAGAGTTGTTACGTGAATCTATTTACTTGTCATTCTCGGAAGGACCACCAACAAGTGCACCAGTCGCCACATTAGGACTTGGTTTACTGGAAGTGAGCCACTTCATGCCATCCTTGCAGCCAGTGGTTGCATCAGCTGGTATCGAGGCTCCCCTATGGTGGACGTACTTTGGATACTCGTCATCGTATCCAACTAGGTAACTCATTTGCATTGGATTACCGCCCAAGACATAATCAGCCTGGCACAAATTATCATTATAAGGGTAGTGTTTTTCATAAAATAATGTTGGTAATCTTTAAATAAATCATACCTGTGATATAGCAAACTCACGTAGATCGGATGGTGAAAAGGACTCTGAATCACATTCAAGTGTTGAAATCTTTGATGAGAGCATGTAGTCGCTGAATAGAAGTGCTAAAAAAGCAGAAGCAACAGGCTGCTGCAAAGCATGCCACTTGCTAACCCATATTAGACCGCCTGGATTATCCAAAAAATTTAGTTTTCTATACATGACAGCTACAACTTTCGCTAAGGAAGTTTCAGTTTGGGTTTGGATAATCAAATGCATTTTAATTCCTGTTTGCGTTGTATTGTGAAGTCAAACCGAAAAATCACCTTTTGTTCTACTTGATGTAGCTGAGGGAGAATTTGGCAAGAGGTTGCACATGATAGCTTCGGCAGTCTTTCTGTACTCGTTGATGTTTGCTTATCGGATGGCATCTTCTGGGACAATTGGAACGTCTTACCCTGGATAACAGAACCTGCATCAGATCAAAATACAACTTAATCTCGAAGTTTCTAAAATCTTACGTCCTCAAATTTAGCAACAAAAAATAAAACTTTCGATGATTCCAGGTAGCTTGTCATCCCAACTGAACAAGTGGATTTCCCAATTAGCATAAATTTTGTCCGGAATCTCCCGTTTTACAAAATCAATATTCGTACTATCTTTTGTTGATGATACAACCAACAAGCACTCCCACATAAGCTCAGTCTCCATAGCCATCGACTTATTAAATGTTTCAACTTGAGGAAAACTCTTGCTATAAGTACCTCTATGCCATTAGCAAATTAAACACCACCTCTGGATGCTTAGAAGCAAGCTTGATTATTGTGAACTACTAGATTGAAAACGAGTGAATGCTGATATCCATGCTCTGTGTTTCGGCTACACACATGGATCCTGGTTTTGAAGTAGTCCACTTTTGTTAAAGGTCTTTTTTCATGTCATGTCTGCCGGCCGGTCCAAACATTATCAGATTTAGGATCTACCGACCTTTTGAAATAAATCATAGGTTATTTTACTGTAGGGTTACATTCTAACATGTAAAAAAGCTGGTTAAAGCCTTGGCATTGTTTCAGACAAAATTCAAAGGTGCGGACCCCTTAACTCGCGAATATACCTATTAAAACTAAATTGCTGCAAAATGATGATATCTATGTATTGCAGAGATACTTTGATAAGTTGCAGCCGAGTATTATTATATGCTTGTGTGACGGCATCTGTTTCGGGTATTATGAAAGGTGATTGTTAGGTGCCACAAAAAAAAAGATACATCGTCCTTAAAACTGAATTTGTTGGCTATCTTTGGTATTAAATCACCATTTCAGCGACATTTTGTTTTAATAACACATTGGTATGATGGTTGAGGAAAGTGACCACTATACAAATTATATTATTTCATAGTAATCCTCGATATCATAGTGTTTAATGAGGATATGAGGCAGTAACTTGGATTAAGACGTTAGTGTTTCGGATGAGCATTAACAAGATAATCAGTGATCCATTTAAGGGAGTCTTTAGCAGGCTGCAATTGATTGACTAATTCCATTTGATCATTATACTCGAGAATAGCCCATGACAGGATAGTAGCAGTAAACGCCAGTGGAAACCCGAACTTCATATGATCTCCAGCATCATAAATTCCCTTTGAAAGATCAATATGGCTTCCTCCCCGTCATTTAAAGCTGAGTCCCCTCTCCATGGTAGCGTATTGTTTACCAACTTGCCAGCTACAACACAGTAACAACATCATGGTTTGTGAATGAAAAATAAGATCTCAACTTTATGACAGCTAAATTTAGTATCATATGATCAGCTAAATTTACCAATATACCGCGTAATTTAAGCCTAACGTGAGAGACGTTTAGGATCAAATAGTAAAATAACTTACCTATTTACACGTTCTTTAAGCCAAATGTGAGAGACGTTTTCCACTATTTCAGTGTTCTAACTCGGTAATGTCATACAGAAATGAACAACAAGAACATGACATTTTTACGCAAAAGAGGTCTTATAATCTTAATTCTTGAATAACAGATTCACTTGAAACACAACCAAAACATGACTTATTGCAGAAATAAACTACAGCTTATTAGGAGGCGGACCATACACTTTTTGACATCAAAAAATTGCATAGCAACCTTAAGAGCATCACCATATTTCTTAGAAACTGAAAATGGACCATTACGGAAAGTCTTCATATAGCAAGCACAAACAATGAACGCCACAACACATAAAACCACCTCCATCTCAAAAAGCCACACAAATAAACTCGTTTTAAAAAAAAAATTCAAAATTTTCGAACTTTTTAAAAAACCACAAGGACCACTGGTGTAGTTTACTCTTTAATAAATGGTATCAGTTGGTGGGAAAAGACGATATTACCCTTGTCGTTAATAAACTTAATTAGTTTGGTCAAGGGACTACTGGTGTTGGTCAACGCAAACCCTTAAGGTCCAACGGTGCAATTAGTTTGGTCAAAGGACTACCGGTGTTGGTCAACGCAAACCACAAGGAACACTGGTGTAGTTTACTCTTGTTTTTTATTTGCCGGTGGAAAAGGATGAGTGGAGAGATTGAAGGCTTAAATATTTTTGGATTGTAAATACACATTTAGAGGTCGTCAAGAAAAGGGTCGGAAACAGCTACGGAGATACCTCGATTAGCCGCAATAACCATTTACCCATGTATATCTTTAGACATAACTCTAACCAATTACAGACATGTCAGGATCCAACACGTCCCAGTCATGCCTAATCTGCCCATTTTGCCACGCCAACCACAAATCTTGCAGATTGTCTTGCAACATAAAGTGATAACAAACTCGATAGTATTCTTCTATTTGCTGCATAATCCAACATGTTTACAATAACATTCCAAGAAGCAAAAATGACAAGTCAACGTAGCATACACTTGTACATTCCTAATAATGCGTACATTCTGCTGCAAAATTTTAAGTTTTGTATCTCGTTTTGTTTCAATTTCTATAGAAATCAAGCATTTCTTCTTCCACAGGATGAGTTTTGCCAACAATTGTGAGGCAATGAAGATGCGCGCCAAAATCAACTGTCCTTAATTTCTTCATTGAACCTGCAACCACCATCTGATTCTCACTTCCTAGGCGCGCAAACCCGACGCAAAGTGTGTCTTCATTATAAGCTGTCAAGTGAAAGATAACATCAAGACGCTATTTTTCTTTTAGTCCAATGAGCATACAAAAGAAACGATTATAAATACTACTCCCTTCCTCACATAACAACTACAGAAATTTCCGCTTTAGGATATCTGTAAACTTTGCAGAATTTCGTTTTAGGGCAACCCTCAACTTACAAGTACTTATTTGACTATTTTGTGATTATCCAATATTCATGCACTGTCTCGTTATTGAAGAATTAAACTTAGCATCTTTACTAATATATCTGAAAGTGTCGAGTATAAACAAACAGTGGAAATTCGACAAGCTAAAAGCATACATTGCTTATGTTATCCTAGAACTCCAGCAGCTTTAATATTACAAACAGAACATGTTAGAAACAGAGAAACAATTTTTTCGCGAATTGCAGAGGTGGCAAATTTATCCCTAACATAGGTCTATTTGGGTAAACTTTCGTCTCTCATGGGTCAAATGGATTAACCCCAAAGAAACGACCTACAAAGAAAATCTGTAACAGCATTGAGAGGGTTAAAAATCATCCAAAGTGTATTCAAAATTTTAAATGCTTAAGAAACCCTAACAAATCACTTTATTAATAGTCCTAGATTACTTTCATTACAATATAGGTTTCGAATCGTATTTTTATGATTGATTATTCTCAAAAATTACAAAATAGATAAGACAGATACTAAGAGTTGGCCCAACCAGACCTGTTCCTTTTAACCCGGCATTATAAATTACTGATTTTGCGCCGGCCCATTCTGAATTATTACCCATTTTTTCAACTCTAGAATGACTGCATACTAAGAGTCCAAAGATTTTTATCTGTAACCATGCAAAGCCCTTGATATCTCTAGGTTCATTGTGCACCTTCACTCTAATAAGTACATTAAATTCATACAAAAAGGCTAAAGTGACAATTTAATTAGAGTTGACAAATTCTGTCTAAGTCAGCAAATAGGACACAAAAGTGACAACAAATTCATCTTAGCCTTTTTACAAAAGGTGTGACATATTGGTACTTGGTTTACAAAGGTGCAATAATGTATCAGTAACCTTAAACCCTATAAATCAATTTTATTCTTTTGATGTTTATACACATGCTTTACTAAAGAATCAGGTTCTAGAACTTACCAGATTCACCACGTAGCTGTTCAACCTCCAAGAGCTGATCAATAGCAACACCAATTGTCATAAAACTAGGAGGCTCGTACTGCTTTTTACCTCTGAATATATATCAAATGAAAAAATAAATGTTCAAAAACATTATTAAATGTAATGTAACTATCAAGCGTGGCAATTTCAACCCAATTACTTACACGAGTCATATATGATTGTAATTGTATATTGTCTTTAACGGGTCAACGTATTAAATAAGAAACGCTATAAGGGAAACGGGTTTAAAGGGTTCATTCGGTCAAAGTAGAGCCCCTTTCATATAGTATAAAAAATCATTTTTTTGGACCCGTTACCTAACCCTCCCATTTTGCCACTTCTAGGAACTATATGTCAAGCGTCCGTATTCTAACCTGCACAATGATTCCAATGAAGGTTCTTTGACACGTATATCTGCAATGCCAACAAAGTATGAAGTGAGTAGTAATATTATTCACTAAGAGGGAAGAACGTATGCAGAGTAAGTGCGTGTGTATATATTGTTACCCAACAAGCACAAAGTGTGCAGTCCAAGTCCTCGGTTTCTTTGGATCTTCTCATAGAAACTATCAGGCCTCCATGTTTCGGTAAAGAATGGTAATGAAACAGTCTCTCCATAACGGTAAAGTTGCAAACCACATACTCCAACTGCATTCATTACTGATGCATTATATATCACCTTAACTTCCACCTCCAATTTCTTTGCTCGTACCACTAGATCACTGTGTGTAGTCGCTCTGTTTTCACAATTTAATTGTATCAGCAACCCAAAAAGCAGAAAACCAAAATCTGTTACAGCGTATAATATATCAACATGATCGGTAGGATAAAAATAAACACTATACCACAATCATGCACTATATATCGCCATATAGAGACCATAGTTAATAATCTGTTTACAATATTTTGGTGACCCTATCAAATGAACATTATTGCTAGATGGTACTCGAACTTACAAAGACTTCGACATGTTTTTTTGTTCTTTTCCCCCACTGGATAACATTTAGATGTGTGTCTAAAGTGATTATTTTGAATAGCTTAGAAGTTGTAAAGCGTAAACAAAGTAAGTATACGGATGAATGTAAGATTACCCAACTATCGCAAGCTCTAATCAAATCATTTACTGATAAAAAAATTTGATTATTTAAGATTTGAAGTCCCAATAATCACTTCGAAACACATTTCCCAACAGCCCCTCGTATGCAGACGCAAATCAAACATAATCAAATAGATGAGACACAAGTGAAGGAAAGTATGATTACCCAAAAGGATCTCCGACAACAAGGAAAGCAACATCAAACTCACGAGCCTCCAACAACATATCATCTGCCTTTTCTTCCACCATTTCCCTGTCTGCAACTGTAAGGGGCTTCCCATACAGTTTTTCCTATAAAAACATTATATCAATTTATGCTCCAAATCTATACTTAGATATACAAATTACACATGAATTTGTGCCATAAAATGTTTGACAATTTTACGACTTGAAAATTAGATTTTTAGGACCCGTTGAGAAATGTATGTTTTAAAGGAGCTGCTATGAAATGTAGGTTTTAAAAAATTGTGAGTACATTACAAATTTTAGGTATTGCAAAGCCGCCGCAACGGACGGCCGGATTTTCACTCGTGATTGTTAAATCCATAACATACAAAACACATTTAATATTAACTTTAGTATAATGATACGAAATTAACTAAAAACACAGAGTAATTTAGAATGGAAAAATATAGCTTCGTTTACTGAACCTTATCCGTCACAATTTAAATCAAGAGGTTCACCCAATAACGATGCCCAACTCTATTTCCCTGATGTTTACGGGAGACTTGTTCACTTTTTTTGGCAACAAGTCCCTGCTTTTATACATCAGGTTATAAAAGAACTCAACTACAAATTTTATATAAATATTTTTTTATAGAAAATGTAGGTCTAGTCCAGGCCCCCAAATCATAAAAGTATCAGTGGGAGCAGACATGACGACCTAAAATTGCTTACTCTTCGTGCACATTACCATGCTTCCTTCATTACTATTATTATCCAGAGCATCGGCTTATTGTGCACGATATAATTGATTCTCTACATAATTTACAAAAACAAAGACTGTAAAAAATGCTTAAACGTAATAAAAGAAGCAAACCCAAAATACAGATCTAACAGGTTTAAAAAAAGTGAATGATTTGGAAGAGAGACATAATTATATCAGCGATGAAGATAAACAAACTCATAGGGGGTGTTTGTTTAAGCTTATATGTGGGCTTATAAGTTTTTCGGCTTATATTTCATAAGCCCCAAATTTCCTGCTTATTTTGAGACTTATGGGCTTATAATAAGTTTATCATTATCATAATAAACTTATATAAGCACACATGTGTCAAAATAAGCCGGAAAATTGAGGCTTATGAAATATAAGCCGAATTCAAATAAGCTAAGATATAAGCTTAAACAAAAATCCATGGGCGTGTTTGTTCTGGCTTATGGTTTATTTGGTTTTGGCTTATGTTTCATAAGCTCACTTTTTACGACTTATTTTAAAAAAGAATGGGCTCTTATTATGTCATAATAAAATTATAGAAGCCAAAAAGTTTGAAAATAAGGCACAAAAAGTGAGGTTATGAAACATAAACACAAAACTAAATAAGCCATAAGTCAGCAATATAAGGCGAAACAAACAGTAATATAGTTATTGGATTACATAACCAGTTTCAAGAATACGCGATACAAAGATTGTATGCAAACGTCTTAACACATAAAAACTGAAAACCATTGGGGCAATAACTCTAATGATAACATATAAAGGAGCATTTGATATGGGATTGCTTATTTGAACACCAAAAGAAAGAACAGAAGTGTAGGATTCAAAATAAGCTGATAAAAGCCGAAAAGTTTCAAAATAAGCCACAAAAAGTGAGCTTATGAAAGATAAGCCCAAAACCATATAAGCCATAAGCCGGCTATATAAGCCGAAGGTGTTTGTTTCGGCTTATATAGTGCTTATTTGCTTTTTGGATTATGTTTCATAAGGTCACTTTTTTTGTGGCTTATTTTGAAACTTTTCGGCTTATATCAGCTTATTATAACATAACAAACTTATATAAGCCTGAAAGTTTGAAAATAAGCCGCAAAAAGCAAACTTTTGAAACATAAGCCGAAATCAAATAAGCCATAATCCCGCTATATAAGCCGAAACAAACACCCCTAAAGATTGTATCCAAAGTCTTCCAAACACATAAAAACTAAAAACCATTGGGGCAATAACTGTAATGATACTATATAGTATTTAGGTATTTCTTGTCATGACTAAATAAGCAAATAAGAATAAGCAATAGAAATAAGCAAATGAGAAAATACCAGAGTGGAGATGCCATCTGGGGAGATACCAAAAGAAAGAAGAGACGTATATGATTCAATGTATATCTTTTCACATTTCTTAACAGCTTCTAAACCTCTTAGGGTAATGTCTTTTTCATCTCCTAATCCTAATCCGATTATATACAACATCGCTTCAATTCAATTCAGTTTCTTTCTTCTTGTTCTTCTTGTTATGTGATGATGATGATGATGATTGTAGCAGAAGCTGGTATGATTGATTGATTGATTGATTTTAAAACCCTAAACCTAAACCTTTTAAGTCGACTACTTTTTATATCTCATATATAAATAGTTACTTGAACAAATGTAACAAAAAGGTCGATATGTCCGAGTGGTTAAGGAGACAGACTTGAAATCTGTTGGGCTTCGCCCGCGCAGGTTCGATCCCTGCTGTCGACGTCTCATACTTTTTTTTCCCTTTTTTTTTGCAGATTCATATGGTTTAAACTAAGGCTGATCATGGTCCAAAAACTGAATTGACTTAAAGCATGGGGACCGAAATGCTTGATCCATGTCCAGGTCGGTTCGGTTTTCGATACGGTCCGGTCCAATAAAGCATAATGGTCGGTTTTGCTGAATACCGAACCAGATCGGATCAGAAACCGAATATGAGAGAAAAGACAGACCGAGAACACGACTGAAATATGTTCGGTACGATTTCTCAGTCCGGTCTAATTCGTGGTCTATTATGCTCAGCCTTAACTATAGGGTGTTTGTTTAAGTATAAAATATTTATGAGTTTATATAATTGCAAATAAATGTATTTTTTTTTTATGTTTTTTGATAAAAAGTTACTTTTGTGAGTATATTAAAAAAAATAAAGACAAAAAACAATAACGTTTAATAACCATTAGTGTATCTAATGGCCTCATGTGATAACATCACAACAAGCAGGATAACACAACCATACGAGACCAGAAGAAGACTAATTACTAGTTTCTGGTTTTCACTCATTCCTCCTCCGAGCCACATACGCCGACTCTTTGAACTCAAGAGTAATTAACTTCAGCTGCGTTGTTGAAAAGATAGTATCGAAAACTTTATCCACTTGACTCGCCTTATTCTTAAAAAGCCTATTATTTTTTTCTTGTCATATATAGTAAACCGTTCTCCAAAACAATATTTTATCCACGACTACACTTGCCAATCATTTATGAGCAAGCGACCTAATAGTGGTGACGAAAGCCATCCAAAAGTTCCCAATAATAGGGATAAAAATATGCACTTTTACTTTTGACCAAACCTGTAATAAAAAGGCGCATTCAAAAAACAAATGAGTGTGGGTGTGTTGGACTTGTTTACGAAGACGACAACGTAAGTCCTCACTGACTTAACTTTATGAGATATTTCAACAATGTTCTTATGAGCATTACGGGCTGAGTGTCTCATGAGTTAAAAGAGAGTCCTATCATTTTATGGTTTTTTAGACTTTTTAGACATTTTATCTTTTTTTCCAACTTTTTATAGGATCTTAACCCTTTCATTTCAAACCTATATTGATACCGAATGTTACTTTTATATCAGACGCTCCTAATAAATAAAGAAGTAGACCAGTTAATGTTGGAAATAACAAATATTATTCTATCCGGCATCGTCTTGTTAACGGCTCTTGGGCATGGGAGTGGAGTGGACCAGTTAATGTTGGAAGATCAAAGGTTGAACTCTATGCTCTTATTCTTGATATTGCCAACTTGGAGACGGACGAGGTTGTTGATTCTGATTCTTGCATTTGGAGTCTTTCCCATGATAACATTTTCTCGATGAATTCGACTAGGAAGCACAGTGATGATCACACTCTTTCTTCATTATCTCCAAGCGCTAGATGCTGCAAGGTTATCCCTAAGAAGGTTAATATTTTTATGTGACGGTTGTTTTTAAATAGGCTCCCCAATCGTTTAAATCTGTCTTCTCGTGGTTTGGATATCAATTCGATTACTTGCCCGG
Organism: Tanacetum coccineum; assembly: GCA_026074375.1. Lineage (NCBI taxonomy): Eukaryota > Viridiplantae > Streptophyta > Magnoliopsida > Asterales > Asteraceae > Tanacetum > Tanacetum coccineum. The sequence continues at coordinate 7,436 of BQNB010004697.1, read as the reverse complement.
TTTGCAACAGTTCGGTAGAATCGAGTGTTCATACCTTTTTCACCTGTGGCACGGCTTCTGTTGTGTGGCGCCGTATTCACACTTGGACTGGTTCTTCGCTCCCGCTCTTTTCCTCCTGTGACGATTGGGATATCAGTTTGCAGTCTTGGCATCCTTCAAACATCAAGAAGGACCATGCTTATTGTGAGAGATCCTAGGCCCAGCATATCACCAAATCTAACATATAAGCCTAATTGAGGTTCCATTCTAAAACCAATTGGTGATAGAAGGTGATAACATCAAATATTCAATACTTTTTTGTGGCAAATTACCCCCTAAAATACCTGCAAATGTTTCACTAACACTCGAAAACGAGACATTTTTTGTTATTTTGTAGTTTTCGGGTGAAATGCAGGAAAGTGACAAAAAACAAAGAAAAAATGACTAAAAGTGTAAATTCTGAAGGATGTTATGGTGTAACACTAAAATTGGTTACACCGTAACATAAATTAAGCAAGTACGAAGATCAAGAAAGCACTTTACGACGTAACGACATATCTAGTTACGCCGTAACCCTATATTTGGAAGTAAATCTCGTCAAAGTTATTGTTACGGCGTAACACCTTATCCAGTTCTGCCGTAACCATGAAGATCTACAAATTAGGAATGAAGATCACGTACATTTGGAAAATATATGAAGGTTACGGCGTAACACCATATCTGGTTACTCTGTAACAGCTGCTTAAATATGGAATGCCGTGTAAGTTGGTTACTGTGAGAACTCATAATTTTAGGTAAATAAATTATTATATTTTATTCCTATTTTTACCCTTAAGTGAAAATTTTATTTTTACTTTCACCTGATTCGGCAAAATTTCGTGCTCATAGTTAAGTTTGAGTCGTGCTTGAAAATTTATTGCGTCTACGTGCATATAGTAGTTTGATATTTCCATTGTTCACCCCTAAGAATTTTTCCATTTCATTTGTTCATTTTAGTTTTACTTTGTGTTTCCGTCAAACTTTGCTAAACCTCACGTTTTTACTTAAACCTTCACCATTTACCTAAACATTTCTTAACATAATACAAAAAAAAAAAAAAAAAAAAAAAATTATTAATATTAATAAAACTAAGCCATAACCGGCCCCCCCTTTTTCTTGCACACACTCAACATAATTTCTTATTTCATTTTCCCACAAAAACAATCATCACACTCTTACATGCAAATCTCACAAAAACATAAAAACCATTCATTTCCCCTCTCCCTCCCCCTTGGCTGCCGAATATAAGCCACCACCACCACATCATCTACAAAAATTTTCTACTTATTTTTACCATCACATCATGTTACTAATGATCCTTGCAAAGTTTGATCAAGTTTGGAGTTGATTTGAAGGTGTTTTAGGTCTTCTCTTGCAAGATTTTTGTTAGGGTTCATTTGCATCAAGAAGATAACATTATTTGGTTTAATTAAAAGGTTTGTGTTGAACCATTAGAAACCGCTAAAGAAACCATAGTTAACATGCAACAGGAATCGTTGGTCCATAGCATAGTAATGAAATAACTAGGCAAGCATGTTTTCTCTCCTTGTAAATTCAAAGACTTTTAGATTTCAAATACATCTACATTAATTGTTATTTAATTACTTTAAACCAAATCAAACAAACACTAATTTTCAAACAGTGAACAATTTCGAAATTAAGACAATAACTGATTAGCACTTTGACGACCTCGAGGATTTACCATAACTACACTACTCACGATCAGGTTCCTGCCCGTTAGTGCGTTTGTAAGGTGAAATGAGTTTTATAAATTTAAAACTTGGTAAAAATATATTTAAAAGAAAATACGCATCAAGTTTTTGGCACCGCTGCCAGGGAGCTAATAATTAGAATTAATTTGAATATCTCATTATTTATGTGCTTTTTATAAACTCTATATCCGCACGAACTATGGATGGAGTTGATATCAACACTTATTGTGAATTTTACATGGACACAATACCTTCAAATGTCACGAGATAGCAACAAGCACCGAGCGTGTGGTTAAACTCAAAATCGGAAGCAATTTAAATTTCGAAATCAAGAGCCAATTCATGCGAGAATGATTGAGGGAAGATACTTTCTCCAGAAACAAGGACGAAGGTGCTCACGATCACATTGATTGGGTCGGCCTCAACATCGTTGGCTTATTCAATATTCCAGGAGTTTCTAAAGACGCGGTCATGCTCTGAGTTTTTCCCTTTACTCTTACTGGAGCCGCAAAAATATTGTGGATAGACTCGACCCAGGAACTATCAGACACTTGGGAACTCCACAAAAAGGCCTTTATTACCAAGGACCATACCACATTCCCCACCCATCCCTGACTGCAAAACAGCTTGAAGATATTCAAAACTTCAAGCAAGAAAGAGACGAATCATTATACCAGGCCTGGGAACGGTATAATGACATGTTATACAAGTGCCCTACTCATGACATCAACAGTCATCAAAAGGTAAACATTTTCTATAAGGGTTTGAGCATTATGAACCGTCAATTGCTTGATTCACAGGGGAAGCAGTAATAGTAGTGATGGACTAGCTGCTTTAGTTAATAAATTGGATAACCTGGGAAGAGACATGAAGAAACTTACGGAAAGTGTTCATGCAATCCAGGTTGGATGCCAAATTTGTGAAGGACCTCACCTCGACAAAGATTGTCCCCTTAATGAAGAAGTTAAGCAAGTAGAAGAGGTGAGATATGGAGAATTCGGACGAACAATGCCTTTTAAAGGAAGTAATGTAGGAAACATTTCGTGTAGGACCACCTTGGTACTACACTAAGACGGATAACTGACCACCATATGGCGAAAAAAAGGCAGAGCTTAGAAGAATTATTAGCCAAACATCAAGAGGAGTCTGCTCGAAGAAGTACTGAAATGGAAGTATGGATTAAGAAGCTTTAAGAGAATACTGAGATTAACACTAGGCACCAAAACGCCTCACTCAAAAATTTAGAAGCACAGATCGAACAATTAACTAAGGAAATTCGTTCTAATAAAACCCTTGAACAAGTTAAAATAATTATTGCTGATCAAGAAACATCTGGGCTCGAAAGACTCCATGGAGTATCCTTCATATCGGATCCTGAAAGTAAGACCGCTGAAGTTTTACAACACCAACTGTCACGTAAGGAGTTAAATTCAGGAAACTTCACACTCCCCTGCACAATCGGTAAATTTAATTTTTATGCCATGGCTGACTTAGGTGCTAGTATTAACGTAATGCCTAGGAGTATGTTTGAACACTTAAAACTTACCAATTTAAGGAAAACAAATATGCTCTGTGAAATGGTAGGTATGTCTAAAAAGGCACCCTTGGGAATAGTCAAAAATGTTTTGGTTAAGATTGGTAAATTCTTATTCCTTTCTGATTTCGTAATCATTGATAATACTCCTTCGGAAATTGCAATTCTAGGAAGACCCTTTTTGGCTACCATCCATGCAGAAATAGATGTCTTTGCTGGAAAAATATCTCTAGGAGTTAATGAAAATAGAATAAGTTTTAATTCAATGAGAAACAACAATATGCATACAAAGCTTAGTGAAAGAATTTTTATGGTTAGGCCCCAATCCCCTGCACAGTGTAATAATCAAATCGATTATGAAGAACCAGGAAACTGGGACAATAGGTCCCTTGACTTAGGTAATCGGAAGCCTAAGAAACAAAAAATTGAAATGGATAAGAATGTTCCTAAAGCACACTTCTGTAACCCTATAAAACAAAATATCAAAGAACAAACCAAAATGTTGTAACATTTCTCAATTTTAGGTCATTTTACGACTCCTATCATTCGTCACTATTTATTTTGGTTCGATACGCGTTTACTTTTAATTTAACTTTTAAGCTAAATCGCGTAGACTAGAAATAATCATTTAATGTAAACGGTCACCAAATAAATTAAGGTTTACGTCAAACGAGTGTTATATAATTATTAAATTTGCGTATTTTATTTTTAATGGTTACGTAAAAGGCTTACGTTTCGTGATAAAATATATTTGGACACACCCCAGAAATACCTAGACTCAAACCAATATCTACTTTTAAACCTTAAACACAAAATCTAATCAATTCTTGTGCTAATACCCCACTAAGGCCGAGTATGAGAACAAAAGTGAATAGGAATCCTAAAAAAAATCTTACTAAGTATAATGTACATCTAGGTTTTAATTAAGGTTTGTACAACATGTTCCTAATTAGCTAATACACATTAGTTAAAGATCACTTTGGATCCTTCCTTCCCTTTTGAAACCCACGACAACATATATGTACACATAAATTGTCTAGAAATCTTCTAATGATCCTAAAGTACTTGTACATCACAAGGTTAATTAAACCTTGTACTAAATGTTTCCCTAATCAGCTAATAAATAATGGTTAATAACCCATTTGCTCCTTTTGCAATCTATGTCGCGGCTAAGTGCATGTATATACATAAAACCTTGAGATTTTCCAAATCCTAGGTAATCTTGTACTTAGATTATGTAATTAAAGAGTGTACCTAAGTGGTTTAACAAGAAACAATGTG